>JAJKFJ010010343.1:0-13867 GCA_027382625.1 Tetmemena sp. SeJ-2015 | reverse complement strand
TCTCCATTATTATGAATTAGTTTTTAGTAGTAGTTGTTGGAAGGGAGGAGGATATTATTTGTAACTTGCAATTAAATGATGATAATTTAATAAAGGAAAACGATCAAAAATGATATGCAATAAGAGCGAAAACCTACTTGGATTATATTTATCAAATTTTATCTGGATAAGTTTAAATCTCAACTATAAATTTGCCAAGGAACTGGATCAGATTTGGAGCAAAAGCCAATTCCACACCCTTATTTTCTTCTCAGCTGTCTCATCAGGAATTGGGCTCTTGTTCTTCAGGTACCTCGGCTATAAGATCTTTGGAGATGAACTCTACTTGTATGTATAATTGTTGATTCATAACTTTCTTGATAGGTCTGATGCTTACACCTCAATCAGTATCATAACTTTAAGTATCTCCAAAATCAAATAAGTTTGATCTTTATAATTTGCAAGATCTTGATGGGTCTGCGCTGTCACTGTCCAGAACTGCAATTCGACACTAAAGTTCCTTTCATAAAAGGCAATATCATCATCCCCTATTCTGTAAGCAGCACTTACAATGATCTCCAATTATTCACCCTCTCTCAATAGAACTTGAGCTTGTTGTACCTGGGACTGTTCTACTTTACTCAATTCCTGCTTGAGATACAGTAAGACTTGCGACTGCTGCTCAGTTTCTACTTCATCTGGTTCTATCTGCGCTACTTCATGAAGAACAAACTCAACTCCTAGCAAGTTGGTGATTAGCTCTCCCCACATTTCCAACTCTCTTTAATATCGAAATAGAACTTGCAGTTCATAGTTTAGAGCATATTTTATCTATCTTTGTTCTTGCCTGTGCATTTTGGAATAAGGGAGAAGGGAGAGAGAGTATGCGCATTTGCAGAGGCAGTGAGCTAAAAGGTGCGGCTGATTGAACTGGTTCAAAATGCTATCCGACCACCCCTACAAAGCAAGGACCCCGTCAAACGCAAGAAGTAAGCTTAAGATGAAATGAATTCGTTTTTAGGGCTTTGGAAAGTTTGGACGAGGAGATCAAGCATCTCTCTAAGAAGAAGGGCGATGATGAAGACGACAGTGATCAAGACACTCAGGATGATTGTGAATACATTTCTAATTTCTTATTACAAAATATTTATTTAATGAGGGGCAGAGTGCAAGGAGCGAGGAGTCTGACTTCAGCTAGAGGCAGCCCTAAAACTCCAATCCAAATGCTACAGTCACACAGAGGAGGAAGAACAGTTAAGAGACAGTGGCCAATCAGCAGTTCATGTTCAACCCACCCAATAAAAAGGCCACACCCACTGCTGATCCTGATCTTAAGGCACTAGAGAATGAAATGAAAAGAAATAAAATAATAACACTTACTTAGTCTTTTATATGTTAGAGAACAAGATAAAAGAGGAACTAAGGAAGGACTGAAAACACAAATTAGAATTCACTATTGTTCATTATCTTATTTTTAGGATCACACACACCATAACCTTACACCCTGCTTAATTATATTTAGAGTTGCGATTTTGAATAGGGAAATTAATATAATTAAAGCAAGTGAACTTAGCCACCACAGTCCATCAAACTAAATAAAGCTCTAATCTCTACTCTACCCTATTCATGGTAATTAATTGAACTTTTTACTACACCAATCTTTAACTTAACTTACTCTATAAGAAAGTAAATTAAAATGTTCTTTACTAAATAAAAATAATAATAATAATTTCATCATACTTTAATCAATAAGTCTAAATTATAATTCGTAGTGGCACTATTTTAATTTCCTAAAAAGATTAAGCAATTTAACTAACTCTCTCTCATTCTATGGAACAACATCAACAACCGAGTAGTAGCAATCCAAACCTGCTCATAAACTCCAAACCCACTCTCAACCATCAAAGCTTGTCCCAGGGTCAGATAAGCAAACCCTACTAAGTGTATCTGCGAGAGAAGATAAACCGGAGCCTAGAGAGGAAGGACTTCTTCGCCAATAAGAAGGAATTCAGGAATGTCTTCTAGCACTATATGAAGTAGGGACTCGTGTAACAGGAACTACAATAATAAAGTGTTTACTTCACAATGATGCAACACCAACATCAACTATAGTAGTAGAAATAAATGCAAGGGGACTTAGCGACTATCTTGAACTTGGATTAGCCGATCTTGAATAACTTGGAGGAGAACTTAGAGATAGAGAGAAGCTCGCTGGAGAGCAATGACGCCAGTCCAATTAGTGAAGTGGGCAAGAATTCTAAAGAGCTCAGAAGGTTCAAGAGTCAGGGAGATAGATTTAAACCAGCTGCAGCGAGAGACTTGAAGGCTTTCCTGCCCTTCTAAGATGAGCGAGATAGCCTTGGGTGACTTAGAAAGTCTAGAAATGATAACAAAAATTAATTAATACGAAGGTCATACTTTTTTTTATATGATATCCTAAAAGCAAGTCAATTGAAGAGCAACACGATATAGATCGTGGATGAAAAGAACCAGGCTTTGAACTTGATGGACTTAGGCTAAGGATAAAGAGAGGGCGGCGAGAAGTCCAACTTTAACATTACTTTCAGAGAGGGATGAACGAATGCGAGTCCAGTTTATGATGGAATGCAAGGTAGAGTCTAAACAGATCTATCAAATAATTAGAATAGCCGACTTTACCCACCCTTGAGAAGACCTATGATGAGGAGGCAGTTCATCCCAAGACAGGAAGCCATGGAGCCAGTTCAAAAATAAGCTTTCGATCCCTACATAGACCTGTTCGATTGAGTGAGACAAATGAAGAAGGAGAAGATGCTATAGAATCATCACACTTTGAGTCTGAGCAAGGATAGAACACCACAAAGATTTAGGAAAGATGTCTTCGAATCTGTAAACTATTTTACTCTTCCTAATATCCATGTAGAATGATTCCCCAGGGCCGAGCTACTACAAATGGGAGCAGTCTTTTGATAAAATCACAGAATCAGACTTGCAGAAGCGTGGTATTAAGTTTCCTCAGCAAGGAAAGAGTGTCCTCTCTTAAATTATTTGCTACTCACCACTATTAAATTTTGATTTTCTAAATCACGGGCACAAATACCACAACAGCCACTTCAGGAGATAACTTTACATTGGCTGATTCTTCTTCCCCACATTCAAAGTTTAGAAAAGCGAGGAAGAGTTTCACCCTCTCTAATAGCACTAACCAACTGCCTGCAAGCAACCAGCTAACAAGCTAAATATCCCTCTTCAAGTAAACTTCAGCCTTTGAGAGCAACAATATTTAGCACTAACTTCCTCAGTTTGGTGCCTACTACTTGTAAGATGAAGATAGTCCTAATAAAACCCCAGCCTTAAATAAGATGACTAATGAAGATGGTGTTGGGGTGCAGAATTAATCCAGAAATGATTGTAGCTTGGCCGCTTATCAAGGCTAGAATGTGTATTATGCTTTTGGCAATTAGAGGAAGAACCAAACTAGCAATCAGCAGACTTACTCTTCGCTATAGAATCAACTTGGTTATGGGAAGATCAAAGGACTTGTGTCGATTGATAAGCATGTGTCAAGGGATAATTATTTCAATTATAAACTAAAATAAATGAATTCATTGATTTATAGATAAGGTGAGTTACTTGAGAGACTTAAGTAAATTTTTGAGTTCCAAGGAAGAGCAGCAAACCCAAGCCAAACTGGAGAGGGAGCAGCAACACTTACTCATGCTTGGTGATTTAGAAGCCAACCAACCTTTCAAGTAAAAATTCATTATGAATGTATTTATGTTTACCTTTCTCCAACATGAAAAAGCGAATCCCCTTAACGACCTCACTTATCAAGCCCAAGTCTAGAACTTAAAAGCGATTTGGCTCTTAAAATCTATAAAAAGGCATTTTATTAAGACTTATCTTAAAATCCCTATGGAAGTGGGTAAAACGAACTCTTCGTAAACTAAGAGGGCTAAGCGATGCGCTAACTAGTACCTCGTCTAAATAATGCAATGACTGATGGGGTGAAGCTACAGCGCAACATTTAAAAATTCATTAAGAATACTGAGATGCTCACTGAGCTCAATTTAAAGAAGCAGCATGATTCCAACTTGGGTTTTGCTAGCTGATCCATCAAATCCAATTTTAAACTTATGAATTTAATTTTATCATTAAACCAGTCTCAATTTTAAGAATAAAATTTTTAAGTCCTGCTTTTTCCAATCTTCTTGAGTAAAATTAATTAACTTAACTTGAGAGATCATACTTCTACTTTCTTTGACATCATTAACCTTAAAAACGCTATCACTCTTTAATCTCTCCGTCCTCAGCTTCATCATTTCCATGAGTCTACTCCATTTTGACATTCTAGTCTCCTTGTGTAATTGATTTGCCATTTGTTTCTTCTTTAGCAGCCACATCACTCATCCTTCTGTCGTTATTCTTGCCATCTCTGTCTCTCTCCTTTTCTCTGTCCTTTTTCTCCTTCTTGTCTTTCTTGTCCTTCTTTTCCTTCTTCTCCTTCTTCTTCTTGTCTCTCTTCTTATCAGCCTTGTTGTCTCTATCTCTAGACTGACTTCCCTCACGTCTTCTATCATGCTCTCTCTCACGATCTCTATCTTGGCGATCAACTGGCTCCCCCGAGCGGTACTTAGTGCCTTCTTTCTCGTTAGTAGAGCGGCTCTAGTTCTCACCTCTGCCCTCTCTTTCTCTCTCGCGCTCTCTCTCCCTATCTCTTTTACCTTTATCCTTCTTAACAAACACAGAATTTTTAGACTCTCTTGATCGAGATCTCTGACCTCTCTTTGCAGGAACTATGTTCTCAGTTCCTTGCTCAGCATGACCTCTTGAAGTTTATTTCTCGTCCTCTTATTTCACTGGCCTTTGGTTATCTATAGTAGCATGACATAAAATATGATGCTCTTTCTTACCTTCCTCTTTCTGGGATCTCTGCTTAGTAGCACCTCCATTCTCAACTTGACTTTACCCATTCTAAGTCTTCACATTATCTCTGTTGCTAGCCTCAATTGCCTTTTTGGGAGGAGTCTTAGAGCGGCTTCTCAATCTGGGCTCAGTTCTCTTGAGTTCCCTGATCAAGCGCTCTGTCTCGCGATCTCTGCGCTTGTCGCCGCCTTTGCCTCCACCGAGTCTGCGAGGAATCCAATCGGTCTTGGTGCGGCCACGCTCATAGTCAACCATCACTCGCTCTCCATCCACTCTTCTGCCGTTACCTCTATCCAAGGCGACTATAAAGCAAGTTAAAGAAAGGTTTAAGGTAAAACTAAGGTCACTTACTCTAGAAGTCTCTCTCATTCTCATACTCGATGAAGGCATAGCCCTTGGGCTTGCCAGTCTTCTAATCGATGATTACTCTTAGTCGCTTGATTGGTCCATAGACTTCAAACTCCTTCTTGAGCGTCTTCTCATCGGTTTTGAAGGAGAGGTGAGAGACTACAAGCGTCTTGAAGGCATCACCCTTGATCTTAGGGTCTTTGTAAGGGTTCCCTAAAAGAAAGGTTATGATTAATTGATGCTCACAAGGCAAAGAGACCTCAGAACAACTACTAGTTATCCAGTCCTTGATTCAAGAGAGTTGAGAGCGGTGCGATTAAAATGGGAAGAGATGGGAGAGAGTTATGATGAATGCTCACTTCCCGAGGGCAGAAGTGAGGTGTCATTTTGTGAAGGATCGTGAGGGAAAGGAATAGGGAGGCTTCGAAGAGTAACCCACGAACCCACTAAGACTTGAACCTGAGTCCTCGTTCAAATTCATCAGTGGGTTGAGACAACTTACCGCGAAATACTCATCATCTTTTAAGGTCACCACTTATTTCAGTGATGCCTCGTTTACTTACATTACTTCATTTCTTCTTTCTACTTAACAAGGTTTTCTACAAGCTTCTCACGCTTGAGTCTTTCTTTCTTTACCTCTGGCTTTTCAATGTCTTGCTATTTCACTTGCGGCTTCTCATCTTCGAAAAGGGAGAAGTATTCTCTGTTTCCATCTAGCAGGCCTCTCAAAGGCTTGCACTTACCCTTTTCTTAAGGCTTTAAATACTCAAGGGGTGGTCTATAATAGGGGGGGGGATTAAAGAGTGCTGTGAATTTTACCTAGCTCTGAAGAGGATGCTCAAGTGGTGGGGCATTTCCTGGTTTGCCACAAAGCCCAAGGTTGAGGGCTAAAGCACTAAAGAAAAAGGGGATGAATTTTTGAAAGTATAATAAGTGTCCTTACAGAGTGTTCTTGAAGTCATTTTTAATAATTATTATCTAAATCTAATACAAAAATGCTCTCACTCTAAAATTTAAAGACTTCCTAAATCTTCAGTCCTTATAATTGATATATAAGAGTGCAACCTTTACTTTGAAATTTGCAAGCTCTGAATGATCCCTCATCTTATCGCCAAGTTAGTGAAACTTTGAACCCATTTTGCGAAGTCTCTCTTAAATTCTTAGTTCATCATTTTCAGAAGTATCCATTCTCTTAGCCCCACCTGATCTTAGTCTCTATTTACTGGCAGCATTATTTCCTTTCATGAAAGAAGTCTATAGATCGAGATTACTTCTTTCCTAAAGTCTAGATTATCCAAGGTTATTAGACTGTTAGTAGGCTTAAGGCTTTTATCTTCCTTATAGGGAAGTCATCGGTCTTTACAAGTTACTGGCCTATTTAATTTAAATCCTTGTCTCCTCTTCGTTTTATCCTCTTCCTTATTATAATGAATCTAAAATTTAATTTACTCTTTAAAATAAGATTATCTTCTCGTAATTTCAAGTAGTTTCTAATGCGCCTAAGAAATTTATTCCCCCTCATCTATTTGAAAGCTAGTCTTCCTTGTCTTTTGCTGTTCCTCAGCATTGGCATTTTGAACCTACGCTTTCTGATCTTTCTGATATCTTTCTAATCCTGCAAAAGCACTAAGGTTTTATGAGGACTCTCTCTGTTCAATTTTCTTGCCGAAGAAGACTTAATTTGCTTATTATGAGTTGACTGGAGTTTACTTAACTGAACTTCCCTGATTTAAGATTATTTTGGGAGTGTTCGCTATTATAGAAGTGATATTGGTAATTGGATGGCCACTTATATCTCTAGGCTTTGAAATTTGATTGGAGAGTTTCCTCTACGGCACATCTACAACGCTTACGTACTCCCCAAACGTGCCGGTAGACACAGGCTTTGACTAAGCATTTTAATTTGACCCCAAATTCAAAGAGGGCCTCTGGAGAGTCATGGTCGAGCTCTATCTTCTATTTCGCTCTATGTTTTAAGCTCCTGAAATTATTCCAGACTTGTCATGCGATGAAATAATTGAAGTCTCCTCTGTAACCTTCCGATTAAGCATAGCCTTCTTGTTTGAGTTCAACTTACTGCTGATTGGAAACTGCTTAGAGTTAGAGTGGAGCACCTTAGAACTTTGTCTATCCATTTGAAAATTGCTGATATACTGAGAGAGCTAATTCTGCTGCTGACTTAGAAAATTCATAGCTGAGGTATGAGAAGTTTATAAAAATTAATGCATTTATTAAATGAGTATAATTATTAATAATTAGAAGTTAAGGCAGGAGCATGCTGAGGAATGAGTTATTGATAGTCATCTCTAGAAGTTTGAATCAAGTTTATTTACTTTTGGGCTTCGAACTCTTAGAGTCTCTTATCTTTGATTGTTATTTCTTGGTCGAGAGCCTTATCAAACTTTTAGAAGACACTCTTGATTCGTTCATGCTCCGCTTTGGACTTGAAGAGTTCGTCTTTCAAGTTAAAGGGATGAAAAACGTAATTCTATAATAATATTGATGCATGGTGAGCTAAACTTCTGTGTTCAAGTTAGCTGTGGAATTTTAATTCGAAGAGGGCCGATTGAATCTCTGACTTGTCAACTATCGGCTTCTGAGTAATTCCTTAGTAGTATCATCTTCAATTGGGTCTATGCCAAGCACTCCAAACATCTTGACCTTTTACTTGCGCTTTAAGGAGCTGAACATACGTGGTTTCTAGCCGTTCGTACCCACTCTCTGAATTTGACTCTGATCTGCTAGAGGCTGCTTCTTCTTCCTTTATTTACCCTTTACAAATAAAATGAGAGCTGACTTTGATTAACCCTAAGAGTTATCAGGCGAGTTTAGTTGAGTCAAAGCCTTCTAAATGATTCCCGTAACGTCATAGGTCAGTTTCTCTCCTAGTGAAGGAGTATATCTGTGACTTGCTTCCTACTTCAGATGCAGTTGAATTGAATTAACACTTTCATTGTTGACTAAATATCTACCTTCTCCCTTTCTATCTCTCAAGGCTTGACTCAAGACTGAACCTTGAGGTGGTGAGATTTTGCTGTTGATCATTCTGGAATTGATAGACACAATATCGATTGGACTACTGCCTGGTACTTGAATTTACGAAACGCTTTGCTACTCCTCTTCGAATATAGAAGTTTCTATGTTCTGGTTGCTCTTGTAGTGGTTTGGGCCTAATAAGGCTTGCTTTTGATTCAGTATCAGTCTTGACCTCATCGTTGGTAAACCTAGTAAATTTTATCGAATATCAAAGAGAAGCTACTAAAATTTACTTGAACTGATTGCCGCATTTGATGCTTGGGATGCTTAAGCATACGAGTTGATGTTGCATAGTCAGACTGTAGAACTTGGTGCTTGCTCAATTACTACTACTTAGAGACTGAGTCAGCTATCTAAGCATTAGCAAAGCCCTTGAAATCTTTGGCCTTACTTAGGCTGCTGTTCTGTTGGCTTCTCAGCATCTACTGCCTCGATTAAAAAGACACTTAAGAATAATTGGAGATTAGTCTTTGAGGGGGGAATAATAGGAGACTGAGTTGAAGTCATCAGCTTGTTCTAATTGAATCTGCACCATCGAGTGATCTCATGAGTTCAAGTTTGTGGTGGGTCTGGTCCCTCCCTCATACCCAATTCTCGAATCAACTATAACTATCATTCCCAAATCTTCTAATCAAAGTGTATTCGGTCTCTTTGCTTGAGTTGAGAGTTGTCTTTGAGTTAATTATGCAGATAGTTGTTGAGGACTGAGTGAGACTAGATCTCTTTTTCTCTGTTCCTTCTTGACTAAGCACCGAGCTAACTTGAAATCATAGTGGTGTCGCTATCATTATCATCTCTCCCGCCTTCCTCTAGTCTGCTCTGATTAGATTCTAGCATGTAATTCTTGAGAAACCGGCTGCCCTATCCAGTAATGGACGTTTGCAAATTCTAAATGAAATTTATAAAATGTGCTTGTATAGTTTGGTGCTTGATCTTTCTACCTGGCTTCCCATAGTTGGAGGGGAAGGAGAACTTATAGATGGGGATCATCTCCTGGAAATCGTAGATCTCCACGTCCTTAGTCTCACTCACTGTAACTAGGTAATCCTGATCCATGAGCTCTATGAACTACAGCCACTCGAACTGTACGTTATTCTTTCCACCTCCTCCCACGCCTTTCTATTCCACATCACGGTTATTGTTGACAGTTGTTATCAACCCTGTAACTTCTTTTCTTCGTTCCTCATTCAAGTAATAAGTAAATAAAGTACATGCTTTTGATTCTTGGAGGTGGCTTTGACTTTTCTAATGGGCTTAAGGCGTGTGGTGCCAGGCTGGCTAATGCGCATATCGTTGATGATCTCGCGAGTGTCACCCTCACTCTCCAGGAAGCGAAGGAAGTCGTCCCAGAGGATGAGGTCACTCTACAAGTTGTCTATCTTCTGCACTAACTTAGCTATCATCTTTGGAGTTAGCTTCGGCAGGGTCTCCTTCAGTTTCGCTTTGAACATCTATCACCAGATTAGAGAGGCATTGATAGATTTTTAAAAATACCTCTTTGTCTACGCCTGCTTTCTAGCCTCGCTGTGCTCCCTCGTGATCCACGAATTTTTGAAACTCCGGAAAGATCGTCTATAAAGAAAAAGTTTTTAAACTTGTAAGAAATACTACTTACTTTAAGCTTGGCTATATCATCTATTGAAAGATCATAGGGATGAATTACTTCCATTATTGCTATTTAACTTTTCTAATTCGCTGTATTTTCAATTTTAAAATTATCTTTCAAGCATTAAAAATCTATCGTTTTCATTTAGTGAAAATAGAGAGAAATTTAATTTAATCTACTAATTCTTTTTCAGGTGCGCATCTGAGCAAGATGCGCACTAGCAAAAAATATAATTTTAGTTTAGTTTCAATGAAGTATCCTTTAGAGCGTGTTGTTGTCTTTCGAGTCCATCTGCTCCTTGATATTAAACATTGATCTGATTGGATCCTCATTTTAAATCGAAGATTAATGGACTCGATAAAAAACTTTGAGTTCATCTTTTTATATATCTACTATCTCCTCCACTGCTAGTTTCTTCAGATTTGATAAGATCTAGGCTTTAGAGCAAGTAGATATAGGAAGAGAGATTGATTATAATATCCCTCTAGATCTGCTGCTGCTTCTTCATCTCATCTGAAGATACTGGCTCTCAGATTTAAATTCGCATGCTATAACAACTTTGGCATCTTGCTTGAATTTCGTATTGTAACCAAAGCTCTGGCTCTAGTTGAGAAAAATGACAGAGCTCCATTACTAAATCTCATCACTGAGAGTGATTGAAATTTCGCATCTGATGCTATTAACACTAGCGTTTTCAGCTACTTTCTTTAGGGATTCCATCTCTGACTCTTCGCAGAAAATTATCAAAGGGATGTGGGACCCTAGCTTTTCAATTTCAGCTTCCGGCCATTTATGTCCCTCTTTTGAGCAGCTAAAAGGCTAAATTTGGCCTCCTAAATCTTGCTTAACTCCAGAGATAAGCTCTACTTCACTCTGAAAGCTTAGAACATCAGGGCTGCCCATTAATCTTGATAAGATGTTCTCAACTCCTGATTCACACGTTGCACTGAACATATATGCTTAAGTGAGATTTAAATCCCACACACCGACTATTTTAAAGTTTTTTTGTTGTGAATGAAGTTTGTTATATTATCTAATCAAACTCGTCTATCACCATTAAATCATAGTCCTTCTTCATCTCATAGAATCCATTTATAGTGAACATATGATGCTTTTTAGGATGAATGATTTCAATATTCTCTTTATATTACAATTCTCTGCATAAAATTACTTTAAATTGGGAAGATAACAATATTTATGATCTCGTTTTTGTATTAAATGCATTTAATTTCTTTAATTAAATAAGTGAGAAAATTAAATATGTCGATTAAAATTAATGCGAAATATAGAGCAAGTGATTTTAACTCGTAGTTTCCAATGTCTGCGGGATCAGTTGCATTTTATGATGTCATTGACACAATTCCCTGGCGACTTAGAATACTGCTCCTGCAGTACCCGAAGATAATAAAGCTCCACCAGTGAAATAAACTAATGCAGGAGTTGTTAGAACTGGCAAAGAGAGTAGCATAAGACCTGCGCCTGTTGCAGCTCCTGAAAATCCTAGTCCAAGAAGAAAATCTTAAGAAACTTTTTCAATGATTTCCTGATATACCATTGATTAAAACTTCTTGGGAAATTTTACCTAATTTAAAATTGATTAATAACTCTTATGATCTAATTATAAATAAGAGAAAATTATAAAATAAAGATAAAAATAATTGCGAAGAGCTAGGTAAATTTAATTTTATTATTGCAATATTGGAATAAAATAAAATTATACGAACTTAATTCTAGTAATTTTATTCAAAATTAACTGTTTTTAGAAGTAAAATCAGTTATTTCAAAGGCAGATCTCTCGTGGTCTCTGAGTCTTGACTGGTTTTCAGATATTTTTTCTATTCTAATTTAATTTAAAAGAATCATAAATTAAAATAATTTATTAGACAAACATTAAAAATTTCATTTTCCTGTTGGTATATTAGTGCAAATTAAGGTGGACTTCTAAAAAACATTGGACTTTCACTAAAATATCCAATCTACAAATCTAAACTCCAAAATACAATAAATTTATAAGAAATCAGAATAACTTGTGTATAATTAATTTCTTTATTAGTGTTGAGAATTAAATTAAAATTTGCTATTAGTTGAATTAATAAATGAGGGATTAGAACTGCGAGGTATACGAAATCACAAATTCACCAATCCATCTGCAGCTTTTTAGATAGCTTATCAAAGAGTAAATTTAAGTTCTTCTTTAATCATCTTAATAGCCAACTCAGTAGAGAGATATTTGCGCGTAAGATCTAAAATTGTGATATTTGAGTTTAAGGGGATTGAGTAACTTATAAATCTGTAATGAGCGTTTCGCATAAAAAGTTTTAAGGATATAAAATTGTTTCACTTTTAAGATTAATCAAATGGAGTGGTGATTATTTAAATCAGAGATACTCTAACTGCAATATTTGCTCCATTTTGATTTAAAAGCTAATTTAATAAACCTTTTTTAATTACAATCTTTGCCGTAATACTTATAATCATGTAAAATTTTAACCTTAAAAAGGCAATCTTAAGTCTTCTAGGAAGGTGACCTTGACGTCTGTCTCATATTCTCTGAATTTTATACCTTTAAGTGCTTCCTCTATCTCAGATAACTGAGTGTTAGGTTTCATAGGTTGCTTGATTATTACTTTGTTTACTAACTTTTTCAAAGGTTCTGATACCTTGCAATTTCACACTAGTAGTATTCCTCTGGTTTCATATCGCATTCAAGTATGATTGCAACAACAACATCCTTCTAAGGAGATCAGTGTGAAAAGCAGTAACTTAATGCTTTTTACGTTTATTAGTGAAGAGATTGATGATCATTCAAATAATTTAGTGTTCTGAAGCAAAGAATCGAAGTGGATTAGCTGGATTTCCTAAATTTATCATCCCCAAAGCAAATCACAAATTCTAGAGTATAGTGTAACTCTCTCAACATTTTTACGATAGACTTGATGTTATAACTGGGTAATTTTTATAAGGGTTACTTTTTCCACAACTTTTAGTCTAAATTAAATTGGAATAAGATGGATGACAATGATATGTTATATCATATCTTGATTAACTCTTATGATTACATTTAATTAGAAAATAAATTTTGAGCACACAAAATTTAAAAATTATAAAATATATTTAGGTTATTTTAATGTTCCTCCTACGAGCGCAGTAAATAAATTTAATTTATAAATATTTAATTATAGTTAATGATAATTCTTTGAATAATTCTATTTTAAAATTAATCATTTATTTAGAAATAGGATGTAGATGATTAGATGATTGCAAAATAAATACTGATTTATTCGTATATTTTCATAGTCATTATACTGACTTGTATTAATAACCTATAATATAGGTAGAATATGAATGGATTAGAGAGATTGTTAAAAAGAGATGTATAAAAGATCTCATGGTTTAATTAATAAAGACATCTCTAAATTTATAACTGCCTTGATCTTTAATTGCGTACTTTTGAGACTAACTATATCAGCTTTCATTTTCACTTTTTCTAAACAATCCTTATTTATTTTCAAACTTTTCCTCTTTTCAAACTATTCTTCCGCTAATTAAAATTCCTCATCTTCCTCTTCTTCATCATCATCTTAAATATCTCTTTAAATTTTTTTACTACTGCTATTGCTACTACTACTGTTACTATTGTTGTTGCTGCTATATATATTTGTCAGAAAAAAATTAAAAAAAGAGTTTTACCTGTAGGTTTCGAACTTAGGAGCAAAAATTCACTCATCTAGGCGTTAACCATCTGAACATCAGGTCTTCCATCAACATCTACTATTTAATTTATCTTAAATATCTCTTACCTCCGATTCTGCATTCCTATTCATCCTATATAATAAGAGAGTTAGAATAAGTTGTGTACATAATTTCTTCCATTCAAAACCCCAAAACCCCATAATATGATAAGAAAGTGAAAATAAGTTGTGTATAATTAATTTCTTTATTAATACTTATAATCATGCTAAATTTTAACCCTAAACAGGCAATCTAAAGTCT
>JAJKFJ010010333.1:0-13872 GCA_027382625.1 Tetmemena sp. SeJ-2015 | reverse complement strand
GCTCTGAATACCTTTGCTCTCTCCTTCATTAAGTAGATGCCAGTGCCAGGTTTCTCTACACAGTTAAACTCTAAAACTTACTAGAGAAGTAGGGATACTTCTGAAGCTGCTCAAACCATTCGTCGCTCACTAACTACATTAATCTATAAATTACTACATGATCTTTTAAATATTGCTAGGAAGTTAAGGCTTGCTGAAATCGTAAATGGGGTGATTTTCTAAGTTTATATTTGAACTTATATTCAAGTTTATTTCGGTTTTAATTGATATGGAATCGTAATCTACAAAAAATGAAGGATTTAAAGTAGCTGATATTATTGGCTTCTTTACAAATGAGATAAGTCAGAAAATTTCTTCTAAGGTTGAGATTTCAAAGACAAAAGCATGAGAACATCACTGCTCTAATAAAAAAACTTGTAATATTTTCTTAACTTGAGACCCTAAATTCTTCACTATCTTCTCTATCTTATTTCTAAAACAATGGTGTTTCATCCTCTCTTTAGGCAAGAGATAGCTAATTTAAGCTCTACTCATTGATGCTTTGGTGTTTAATCTCATAATTCATTTATTTTGCATTTTAAGAAAATTATGGAATGAAATTGCAATATAATATAATGTAATGAATTCTTTCTTCAAGCAATAATATCTGATAGTCACTTTGCAGGTTTAGGTATATACTTTTTATGTGACTTAAGTGGAGTCATCTTCTCAGCTAACTCAACTATTTCCTTTTCGAAGGAGCCACCCCCATTTCTTATTTATATCGAGAACAGGGATGCTTCTTCCTCATAATCTGAACTGAACTTCATTTATTCTGAATAGCTTAAGTCCTTCTTTCTCTCTTCCTCTCAGTCAATCCATTATTTATTTTTAGCCTTTTGTTTTTTCTATCTGCTTTTACCAGCCTCTCCTTCATCTCTAGCTCTCTTCTGATTACTTCTCAAATAGGGTTTGGCTCCAGCTTGAGCTTTAGCGACTGGAACCTCATCTTTCTTTTTAGTAATTTGTTTCTTCGCGAAGGATGAGTCTTTCTGTCCGGATTTCTTGGCCTTCTTATCTTGATCTTTTGTCGCAACTTCTTTGCTTGTTGAATTATTAATGAATATATAAATATTGATAACTGAAGAGGATTAATCGTTATGCACAACGTTCTATTTTCCTCCATTTATTTAAGTTGAAGCCTGATTGGTGGCCTACTTCTGCTTCTGCATTTATTAAGCTGCTGTTTTAACCATAGTTTTATAATATTATATATTTCTATTATATAATAACTTTCACTTGATTCTTAATTATTTTAAAAAGGGAAAATTAAATAATTAAATAGTTTTTAATAAATTTAAATTTGCATTTCCACTTTAAAAATTGTTTGAATTTTGAAGTTGCCTCCTTTAAATGTTATTTTTTCAAAAACAAAAATCCTAATGATTTCCTCTTTTATAATGTATTCTCGCTATAATCCCTTTATTCGACATCAAGAGTTGATTTCATATACCAATAAGAATAAATTCGTGAAGTAGAAAGCTGCTTTTATTTGCAAAGTTTGTGGTAAAGGTAGAGCATACTGATACTAGTTTCTATGTTCTTTCTATAAAAATAATTATTTTCTTAATAAAATTAATTAAGAAGATAATAATTTGAGAATCTGGTTTCTTATTTTAACTGTGGATATTTATTCTTTGTTAGGGGTTCTTCTTTCTGTATCTGAGTTGAGTTGCTGGACATTGGTGTAGCTGGATTGAAGTTTGCATGACTAAATTTTACTGAGTAACTAAGATCCTTTAAAAATCTTTTGTGCCTAAACTACTATGTTTGCTATCAAATCTGCTAGCCTAGCTTACTACTGAACAACTAAAGGATGCATTGAGTTCAAGTTCTTATACTTTCCTAAATCCAAATTCTAAATAACATGCATAAGAAGAAAATATTTATAAAGCATCTGCTGATTAAGTTTATTGGGTGAAGTTGCTTAACTTGAGGAGTTCTTAATTTAATTTTGTCTGATCGAGTGCTGTAATAATTTATCTTTAAGCATCTGAAAATAAAGACACATCTGACTCTTCTTTATTTAGATAAAAATTTGTCTATAAAAAGAAAGATTATTCCCATTTTTGAGTTATTCTTAGATTTTCAATGCATTAAGTATGCTTCCTGAATTTAGCAAAGAACTCTTCTCTTTTGAGGGCTTTTTAAAATGTCAAATGGAATATTAAAATACTTTTCAATAAAATGAATGTATACTCCACCATGCTTACCATTTTATCCTTGATTATTCATGAAGGCAAACTTTTATTTTTGGAAAATCTCTCCCTTTTCAATAAAAAGTGTATTTTAACGCTGAGCTATTTTTTTAAATTTGGTTTGGAGAAATGTTTATTCTTTAAAAGTAAGGTATCTATTTCCGTGAGACTTATTAATCTTTAGTGTTGATAGCAGAGCTATCAATATTGGCTCGAAATTTCCAATAATTATCTCAGCAAGCTTTAAATACGTTTAAGTTCTTATGCCTATAAAGATTCCCATACTTCCTAACTTTGGCCTAGATCGGAGTTTAGTAACTTGATGTTTTATTTGTAAGGGAGTATCATTTATTTTGCTCACCTAGTTCTAAATAACTTTCTTTAATAAGAAAAGGAAAGATTAATTTTTAAATAAATCTCAGAGTATTAAATTAATGGGGGGGGCCTTTCCTCGTCATCCACTTTTTTCATTAAAATATGAAAAATCGTAATCTAGCCTAAAATTATCCAAAAACACCAGTTTTTTAGCCCAAATTCAAATTCAAAGGGTCTTTCTAGTCCATATTCCTTATTTTGGTAATTAAAAAAGATCTTTGAAAGTTTTTTTTTAGAAAAAAATATAATTGCAAAAATTATTGTTAAATAAATTAAAAAATAGGTTGAATTTAATAAGTTTAAGATAAAAATTTCAGAATCTCTGAGATCTCTCGATTAATTTACGAAACTCTTAGAATAATCTTTATACTTAAATATCTCAATAAAACATGAGCTATTCTTTTATATAAATCTAAATATGTTTATTAAAAGTATTTTTCTAGGTATTCCATAAGTTTTATATAAAATACAGCTAGTTTTAAATATAAATATTCTGAAAGATAAAATATACAGTTTATTTTTGAAAAATTAATGCTACTTTTCTAAATAAAGAATATTCCCTTAATAGACCCGTTGAATTTGAATTTGGACTAAAAAACTGGTGTTTATGGCTAATTTTAGGCTAGATCATGATTTTTCATATTTTCATGAAAAAAGTGGATGACGAGTAAAGGCCCCCCCCCAGTTAATTTTCTGCGTTTCTTCATATTCTATATTTCTGTTCATTTAAGTTTTATAAATTTTATATTAAAGATTTTAACATCGTGAGATTTATTAAAAATACAAACTTAATTAAAATCATGAAAATAAAATTTGTGGCATTATGTATCTTAATTAATTTAATTTGGGAAAATCACATGAATAACATGCCACTAATTTCTAAATGAAGGTTTTTAGTCTTTCATAAATGTAAGCAATTAATAGTGGCATATCAAGAAGTGAATTATTTTTGAATTACTTTAAAGAAAAACTGCTTTTATTCTTCGATCTCAATTTGCGATTTCAACTAAATTTAAAATCAGTGAGTTTTAAATAAATCCATAGCTATCAAGGTCCTAGCTCACGGAAGATACGCAATTAGTGCAGTTTCTGCTATCCAAGTATAAATTGACTTGTTCAAAGAAGCTAGAATAAGCTTACTTCCTGTTTTGGTGATGAGAGCAACTAGTTTGAAAATTAAAGTAGATTAGAGTTTTTATTTTTTTAGGGGAGATAATCAAATTATAAACTCAATATTTTAAAGAAGAAAAATATTAAATTAGCTTAGATTTCTTTTATACTATTTTCAAAGTTATTTACTTTGATTTTTTGACTATATTTCACTGGTTTAGTTGTGGGATATAGCAAATATATCCATTTACTTCTCACTCAATATTGAGTTTGATGAGAGTTAAATAAGATATCTTCAAAGAAATTAATAAATCACGAATTAAGCTTCTGCAATTGTGGAAGAGTCAATCAATGGGGTTGAGGATGGTTTTGAGAAGCTTGGTTTCATCTTGCTTGTCTTTGGAAACATGGACCACCATATTCAAACTTAGCACTTCATCAACTTCTTCTCCATCTATCATTAAAAAGATAATTATCAATAATTGATTATCTACTTGGAAAGCCTTAATTTGAAGGAGTCCGACATTAAGTAGTGTCTTTCTGGGTACCTTTTCAATTGATGGTATTTGGGGTGTCTTCATTTCTATAGTGTGGGACTCAGTGCCCTCCAGCTGCATCTTTTCTCCTTCATACAGCTCATTATTCCTCATCATTCAAGTTTTGATATGAATTAAAAAGTATTTCAATTTTTTAATAATGACTCTCTTTCCAGTGTAGTCTATGATATAGTTAACCTTCCACTTGATTGGTTTGAGTAATGGTTTAGTTAGAGAGAAGGTAAGCTTGAATTCGACTGGGTCAGCGATGGGAGATATCTCTGGTGTGATTTCTAGTTTCTTGACTATGAAGAGCTCTTCTTCCTCTTATTCACCCCCATTGAGTTGGATGCTTTCCATGATTGTATTGCTTGTGGATTATAGTAATAATTTAAAGTTATAAAATAATAATTAGCTCTCCCAAATAAAATAATGATGAATTCAAACAACAACCCCAACAACAACTAGAGGCAGAGGTACCTCACAGGTTATCAGCAGCAGCAAAGACGCCACTACAATGATGTATTATAATATTTCTACGAGGAAGATGATGATGATGTGTACGATTCGCAAAGTGCACAGCAGAGGTAGCTATAGTTCCAAAATCCACAATACATGAACGAAGAGGATAATAATTTAATAGAGATATATTATTAGGACTATTAACAAAACGACTTTGCCAATAATGAGGAGGGCGGTCAGTATGAGGATTAAGAAGACAACCAGCAGCACCTCTAAATGGATGAGTATGGGCAAGAATAACAGTATGACAGCTTCGAGGGTCAGCAGTAAGAGGAGGACTAGTATGCCTAGAATGACTACGGCCAGGAAATGGATGACTAAGACCCAAATCAGCATTAGTATGTAAATAAAGTTTAGCACTTAAACTTTTCCTTATGAGTTGAGAGTGTTTAGTAGATAACTAGGATACCAACAACAGAGAGCAGAGGGTATTAATTCAAATAGTTGACTTGTCATATAGTTTAACGTAGAGTACGGACACCAGATGGATGACGATGAAGAGGAGGACTATGAGTAGCACGAGGAAATCGACATTGAGTTCGAAGAAGACATGCCTCACCAATTAGCTTCACCAAACTCTTAAATGAATAGCCAGCGTGGGCCACCTTAGTAGCATGAGGAAGAAGAAGAAGACGAGGAAGACGACAACCCCATGGAGCAGAGACTCAAGAAGATGAAGCAGCAACTGCGCCAGCAACATCAACAACCCGCCACTTTGAGTGCCAGAAAGCAGCAGACGGAGGACGAAGACAACAAGGCGTATGATGACTACAAATCACCCTCTGGCACCCAGACTAAGAACTTCACCTTCCAAAATAAGCATGCAGATGGAGCATAACCAACTCAGTAGCAGCCTTTAGTTGTCCACACTTTCAGAGATAGTGCCTAAGTTGAGAAAGACAAAAAGGAGTAGCAGTTAAGGCAGCAGCAAGAGGAACAGAAAGCTCAAATGGCAGTCCCAGGAGGAAACTAGATCCCACTTGGATTGGCAGGAGCTGCTAACTTTGACAAGATCAAGAACTCAAAACTGTTCCAGAAGTTCATGCAAAAGGAAGCAGCTACTCAGCAGTAATCTGCCAATCAACCCATTACCAAACCTACTCTAACAACAGTAGCCCCCTCAGAGAAGCAGGATTTGAAGAATGCACAGTCAAAGTCATCGCTTCAATAGCTCAAGTCTCCCAAAAGCAAGTTGGTCATTGTATCTTTTTGTTTGGGAGAGGCTGGAAAGATTGAATCGCCAAAGAGAAAGGGCTGGGCGGCTGAGAAGGATCAACTAGCTCAACCAAATTTATAGCTTTAATATTTAATAGAGGTCAAGAGGAGAAGTATTCTATTTTTAATTGTGGAGAAGAACCTTGAGTAGATCTTAAATCAGTCGAACATTACTCACGAAGACTACTTTGATCAGAAGCACAAACAGCAAATCTTCCAAACCAACTAGAGACTTGAGACTTCTAACAACTTAGGCCAACCCCAAATTATTAGTCACTTATCTAAAATATATGCTTATTATAGTTGCACTATTTAATCGATAACAACTTCATGGATGACTCTCAGTTCTTTAACAACCCGCTTGACAACAATAGGGCAGAGATGGGGTAGCACACGTACGGTGGAATCAACATCCACAACGACAAGAACTACCTCCTAGACTAGAGCGATTTCAACAACGAGGGAGAGCTAGTTGGTTATAGCGAGCAGATCATATTCCATAAACTCAAGTTTATTATGAAATAATTCAATCGATAAGTTTAGGAAAGATAGCCGATATGGCCCCCGGCATTCCAAATCAGGATGAGGTGTTGCTGCATTAACCACCAGAGGCTTTTGTGAACTTGATGCATGACTAGTTCAACAACGAGGTGAAATGGCTTGTAGGTGGGGCCTTTCCTCAAGACAGGATGCCCACTAGCTCTGGAGGAGCGAGCAAGCAGTCCTCCACCTAAGAATAGCTGTTCATAAACAACAAGCAGCAGCCTTTCGACTTGCAAAAGGTAGAACCCATGCGCTAGGATATTGCTTCTATGCGAGATGAGATGGCTAGAATGAAGGAGGACTACGACATGGCCAATGACAGATTCGCCCTTCTGAAGGAGAAGTATGACCGACTGCAATATGACTACAACAAGGACAAGCAATTCTACGAGGAAGGACTGGAAGCTAGAATGAATCAACTGGAGTAGATGGAGGATGAGAATTAAATGTTGCAACGTACTCTCCAAGAAACCAAGAAGCAGCTCATAGATCAAGAGGGCAAAGCAGAGCAGTTAGAGTTTGATCTTGAACAAGCCCGCAGGTCTGCAGCTTCAGGAGTGAACGAGAGAGGAGTCCTTTCAAAGAAGGAGGAAAAACTAAGCAGAGAGCTCAACGATGCCCAAGAACTCCTTAGAGACAAGGAGCTAGAGGTAGAAGCTATGCAGAGAGACCTCAATAAACTAAGGACTCAGCTGGAAAGAACAAACTAGGAACTAGAACGAATGAGACAGTCACTGGAGTTCAGTGAAGAGCAGATTGAGCAGAAAGAGCATGAAAGACAGCAGATTCAAATGCAAGTTCAAGACATGAAAATGAAACTTCAATAGCAGTAACAGGAACAGAGCAGTCTAGAAAATGAGAATCAAGAACTCAGAAATGAAATTAGACTACTTCAAAGCAAGGTGAATAATGCAGCAGATATTCAAGAGCAGCTCAGGAATCAAGCCTTCGATCTCAAAGATAGAGTCAATTTCTTAACAATTATATCAGCATCATACATTTTCAACCTTTAGAATAATTGAATGAGCTTGAGCATCACAGTTTTCTAGACAAGTCAAGCAACGAAATTTCAAATCTTTGTTTAAATGATGCAGAAAGAGATCTAGCAGCTCAGACTCTAGTTGCAAAAAGCCAACTAGTTCATTCAACAGCAATCGCAATTCTATCAGAGTTCATCATCAAGCTAGGTGCCAACATTCTCAGTCCCTCAATCTTAACCAATGAACTACGATGACTTTCCTGCTCCCACTAGGATTAATCGACCAGCCAATACAGGGAGAAACGCTAATGTGAACAGAGGACTGGGTAGAGATGTTGATGAAGTGAGTTCCAACTTCAGCAGAGCCAGCAGGACTGGACTAGATAGAAATGCCAAGTAATTACCAGTTGAAGATGAATGTCATTTATTTATCTTTGTGATGAACCCACTGGAATTTCTTGGGGTAGTAAAGCAGGTGGAGGTGTAACAAGAGACTCAGCCGTGCCTAAGATATCCCAGAGCGATGACTACGATAGTTATGGAGGTAAAAAAGGAACTGATAGAGGTGGCTTTAAGTCTTCTGTAGCAGGAAACAACAAGCAACTATAAATGAAGAGCAGCGAAGTCAGTTCTATTCTTCAGTGGAGCGAGGAGCCTTTCAAGCCATAGAACGCTTTAACTAAAGCAGGAAGAGGAAATGATGAGTAGAGAGTTGGCGGAGGGAGAGCTGTTGCTGCTAGAGGAGGAGGGTAAGCTAACATCCAGGAGGATACTGATATGCTGAGTTTCAACCCTTAAAAACAGCAAGCACAGCCTAGAAACCTAGGTAGAGGAGGTTTGGGTAATGATAGAGGCAACTCAGAGATGAGTTTAGGAGGAGGAGGTGGAGTCAGCAGCATGACCTAAGGTCCATCCAGAAAAGCACAAGCTTCAACTGAGCAGGTGAAAGAGCATGAAAGCAAGCAGAAACAGATTTAGACAATCGAGACTAACCTCATGCAGCTTAACATTGAGAAAGGCTTAAATTAATGAGGAATTTTTATAAAGGCAGATATAAGGACGAGTTTGATAAGATCCCTGAAAATCCTAAGACTATAGCATAGAAGAGAAGGAAGCAGGATTTAGAGACCGAGCTTTCTATCCTTAGCAAGAACATAGCTTCTCTAAAAACTAAGCTTAGAGATTTGGGTGCACTTCAGTGAATTAATTATTAGAGCATTGAATATATTTGGAATGAAGCTATTTATAAACGCTTTTCTAATTCTCTAAGTTACAATATTTATTCTCTCTCTGTACTTATCGAAGTTAGTTAGTTAAGTAAAGTAATCTAATGAAGATATGACGGGTGAGTGAGGTGCTTACCTCCCAAAGTAAAGTGTGTTTGTAGTTAAGGATTAATTTCCAGTTAAGGTTAGACTTGTTTGTAATGCTATTGATAATTTTAAACGGAATTAAACTTACATATAGTCTACTAAATCATTCTCAAACTTCCTTATAGTCTCTTCCAAAAATGTATAGTCTTCAATCGTCTGGGAAGAGAACTTTCTGGTGGGAGAGTGGGTGGAACTTATAGCCTTGGCCTTTGTAGAACTTGTTTTAGAACTCCACCCAGTGGAGACGCAAGTCGTGTAAGAAGCACTCCATTACGTCCATGAACATCAGCACGAAGAAAGTCACTCCAGCAAACAAAAAGAACGCAAACACCATCTATAAACTAAGGTTAAGGAAATAATTGTTACCATTATAACAGAGTTCTCCTCTAAGGCTGCTCCAATAGTCTTTTCGAAGAACACTTTTGCAAGCTGTCCGTGGGCAAGTGACAAAGCCCAAAGTCTCAGGTAGGAAGCAGTGTTGGAAATTGTACCTAGCACAAACTCTATCGTCTCAATTAGTTAGTGAATGAATATTTCACTCAGCGAATGCAACTTGTGCTCTCCCTCTCCATTCACAATTTGTTTATATTTATCAATTAATCCTATTTATCTTATCATTTTAATTTAATTAATTGATGATATGAGAATACCATGAGTGTTGAGAATCCACATCGTCATCATCTCTGTTTACAAGACTTTAGCTTTCAACCTCATCTTCCTCTGAGCCAACAATAATAAAACATATCTGGCTCTCTTCTTCGACTGAGCTAATTTATGCCTCTGTTTCTCTTATCGATGCTCCTCCTCCAACTGTTGCTTTAAGATTAGTGGCTTAATCAGGAGCATAATTGGAACGCATGCTATGCAAGTTATCACCAACACGTTCTACAGCAGTACTTGGAATAAGTTTCCACCAATCAAAGCAGTGCCGTTTATCTCTCCGCCTTTAAGCGCCATGTTTATCATCTGAGTTATTATAGCAGGGGCCTCATTCTCTCTGCCAGTCCAGTCAGTAGTCCACTTCAGAATTATCATCAAGTCCATGAATCCAAATAGACACAGAAGGAAAACTAACTAGGGAATGAACTCAAACAAGAAGTCTAGGGCACTGCGATTGTAAACAGCGTTCAAACCTTTCATGCAGATACCTAGAGTCATTTAGAGCACACCTAATATCACTGCCAGCTTCATTTTGAAAGAGTTGAAGAATGAGAGTTCGTTTGGGCTCACATACCACTTTGGGTCGAATCCAAATGGATACACACAATCAGGCTTGCGCTCAACTTGAGGCTTCGTTCCCTCTGATTTATAAGATAACTTATAATTAAATTGATGATTCAATAGTGTCATAGCATGAGCCAAATAGATTAAGAGGCATGGCCATCATGTCGTTGTATATAAAACCACTGTAAGTCGCGAAGAATCCCATTAGCAAGAACATATAAAATAGATGTCTACTAAATATTAGAATATTATGCTTATTAAATTTATTTACCTTGCTTTAACTAGTCCAAGAATCATTGAATTTCCTTTGCTGCTAGCTTGGAGTGAGTTTGAAGCCATGCACAGGTAAACTCCAAACAGAAATAGCAAGAAGCCATGACCGATATCTCCAAACATAATCCCAAATAAGAATGGGAATGTTACCATGTTAAAGGCTGTAGGATTCACTTCTTTATAGTTGGGAGTACCATAAGTTACCACTATTTACATAAAATCATCTTATTATATTTCATGGAAAGCCCATTGAAACTCATTTAGCTCAAAATGAGTAGGAGGTGTTAGTTTATGTGTCTTTACTAAGTTCATTTGTAAACTAATTACAAGCATAATTAAGAGTAGGAAAATGTTTAAGAATTTACTATCCTGCCTCCTTCTAAATTTGCAACAACTTGCCTCACTTTAGCGACGTGCTTACTGGGGATCCATACAAGAGCTATCAGCAGTGACTTGTCATGCTTCAGTTTGTTCAAGCATAGCTACACTGACTTCTGCTTCTTCAGATACATCTCGTAAACTTGTAGTACACTCACTTTTATAAGTCGCTCCTCTAAATATGGAGAGCTCTATTATTAATCTTAGTTAATATAATTCACTCTGAATAGAGTCCAAGTACTTCTTGAAGTTATCTATTGTGAATTCCAAAGTGGTGTATAGATTCTCAAGAATCTGGTGTGCTCTTTGAAGTCTCTCCTCTATCTCTTCTCTAGTCCGTGGCAAGTCAAATCGTTCTCCTTAAAAGGAATCGCAGACCCTCCTTAGTCTATCTCTGAGGTATTGAGTACCTTGGGGGTAAACTACAAAGTAGAGAGTCACATCTAGCTCATTTCCATAGTAGTCGTAGACTCTTTCTTAGAGAGGGAAGAATTACACGAATGCCTTTCCTCTGGAAACTCTGAATAGCAACTTTTTCAAGCGTAGCTGCTCTGAAGTGTGGACTGTTCCTAGTAAAGGATTGAATAGCAAAATCTTAGTCCTGTCCAAAGTTCCTTGGTACTTGGATCTTTGGCCAAGGAGACTTGCGCCCTCATCTTCATCTCCATCATCAACATCCTAAATAAGTAAGCTAATAATAGGATCCTCAATTTGATCGTAATCTTATTGGTTCTTTGATTCAGATTGATTGACCACCTTTATTAACTCCCTACTATTGGCTTCAGAATCACTCCTGCTGTCTAAACTAATAGTGGCAAGGATCTCTAGGGATCTGACGAGCAAGTTCTTGATAACTATCTGAGAGTTGAAACTTTTGTGGAGTTCCTTTATCTAGTGTATTTGGTTGTGCACAAACTTCTCTCTGTCTTTAGTCTCTGCCTAGATCTAATCTAGCAGAAACAGTTCGTCCCTTATAGTTAAAATAAATAATGTGTCTTTGATGGACGAGAGTGTCAATGCAAGACTGCAACTCTAAAATGTTAGAGGGCTCTATCATCTCTATGCTGTGTCTTTTGCACTCAGCTTTTATAAATCTACAATATAATGTTTAAAACAGATTTAAGTCTATAAATAGATGAGTATTGCTAGGATAATTAAGTTGATAGAGATAGTAGCGGATAAGATTGCACTTACTAAATGCGCTTATCAGTCTCATCAATTTATTTTATGATGTTTGCAAACTGCTATTCGTGGGGCAGTTTGGAGTGATTTAGGTCAATAAAGTGCAAGCAGTTTAGACTCCCCAAAGCATTAATCGTGTGCCAGGCGTCATCGTTCTGCATCACCAACTAAAACAGCTCCATGTCCTCAGACCTAAACTAAACAAATTATTCTCTACTATTTATCATTTAAGATACCACGGTTTATCATAATGAGCCATCAATAATCAACTTTAAAAGGGAAGATTTTGCCTTAATGTGGTATAATTATAACAAAAAGTAAAGTTAAGTTTCTATGCTAATATTTATCTAATTAACTGTTACATGAAATAACAAAGTGTAAGGGAGAATCACACGGGGTTTTACTCAATAAAGAGATAAAGAAGTGCAGAATATAAATATTTCTGTAGATATATGATGAAATAATGACTCTCGTTGACTGATCTTACCTTAATATACCCATTTTTAAGTTGATTAATTTATTTATCGTTTACTTATTGGTTGTTTTGTGCTAGCAACAAATGCGTTTCTGCTTATTCTAATTAGAATTATGATTTCTGTTATAGGTTTACTACTTCTTAGCACTATTTATACATTAATATTTGCGCTCATACTTTATTATCTATATCACACTGGCTGGAATAAATAACCCCCTTCATTTATGAGTCAATCTATCTTGTAGAAGAAATCTACGAACTCCTTGAAGTTGATTTTATCGTTTGACTTGACACCTGCTATCTTTATCATCGCTAAACAAAGTATGAAACAATGATTGAACTATCTTACTATTGACTTCTTCGTCAGATACGTTCTCCCCAAGAATTGTAAATACATCCTTCAGGTCTTCAGTGTTTATGAACCCCTTCCTATTTTAGAGTTATTCATTTTAAACTAGTTACTTTTTCCTATCAAACATACTGAAAGCATACACCAAGTAATTCTATTCACATTCATGCATCCACATAATATCTTTATTTATAATTCTCTGCCTGCTCTCTATCCATGCACGACTCTTTCACGATGTTAATGAACTCATCGAACTTCAAAGTAGTCTTCCCGTTGGGGAAAGTAGGCTGCTGAGAGCTGCTTGCTCCTCCCGCTCCTTCTGATTATTTTCTATCCTCATTCATCATGGGAACATTGCCAAAGTTTATCTCCTCAGATAGCAGCTGAGTGGGCTGCTACCACCCATCTTTTTACTGGGGCTAAGCTCCTTAGGTTTGCTGCTGCCCTCCACTCTTGTCGCCAACCATTCTCGGACTCTTTCCATTTACTAAAGCAAAGAATGAGATATTCTGAGGAGAATAAAGTTTGAAGCATGGGTTGAAGTTCTTAAAATTTGGGATAAGCTATTAGATTGAGAGAGAGAAATATAATCATCATCATCATCATGAAACCACTTACTTCCCTCCACTGCAGTTGGCTTAACCTGAAGACCAATTCCTAGCGTATTGCCAGTGTTAGTCACCTTCTTAGTCGGAGATTTACTTCCAGGAGGCTAGTTCATTCCTACTCCTTGCTTCCCTCGTCCTGCCGCACCAGCACCAGACACTCCAACGCTGCCAGCTCCGCTTCCATTCCCCATATTCACCGAATTATCACCGGTAGCTCCGTTACTAGCTCCTCCGCCCATAGTTGCGTCAGCTAATCTCTGTGCCTCGTCAAATTTATTAATCAGCTCGTACACTTGCCCAATATTTATCTCTCCAGTGTTATCCTTGTCAAACACTTTAAAGACTTGCACATATTCAAGATAAATATTAATGATAATAGTTGATATGAAGACTGACTGGTATTCTTGCTTATCGAGATTGAAGTCATTGTGATTATTTGCGTTATTGTTATTTAAAAGCATGCCTGTATTGCTGGTATTATTGTTGTTGCTTT
>JAJKFJ010010317.1:0-13878 GCA_027382625.1 Tetmemena sp. SeJ-2015 | reverse complement strand
GGTTACGCTCTGCTTATAGCTCTAAATAATTGTTTCCGTTTCTTTTCCTTTCAGGATTCTTCCGTGTTTTCATTCTTTCATAGCTAACTATTACAAAGTCATCAGTATTGTTTCAATCAAAAAATTTCGGCACCATTTCTCATCATTATTAAAAATAAAAATGTCTGCTATAATCATATTTTGATAAATTCGAATAGTTCTCTTTTAAAAAAGTATTGATATTTAATTAAATATGAATTTACTTTTTCTTGTTTTAGTTATTAGCACAGTTATATTTATTTTTATTTAATAATTATGAATTAAATTTGTTGCTGTTTTTATTCCAATACCAATAATTTATAAACAACCATAAATCATATTTTTTTAACAGGAGTATGTGGTAAAGGTTAAATATGAATAGACTATAGTGGATTAGTATATCTAAGAAATACATCTGCTTTAGTCATTGTTTTGTGATTCATATATGTCTACAGCAACAACTACATCAACAATAAGCTCAACTTCTTAAAAATTAAAGGTGGAAGCCAAAAAGGAGCGTCTAAGACAAGTCAGGTATCCCCCTATAAACATATAGACTCATCTTCGTTTAAAATTTCAAAGAATTACAAAAGTATGCTTCCATATTCGTTCTTTTGAACATCATTAAGAACATGAACTTTGTAATTCATAAACATTACCCTAACCACCTTAAACAGCCTGAGGTAGTCTAACCTCAACAGACAAGAGACTAACTCCTCAAAGACCAAAAAATAAAACTGCAAACGAGATTGATGGAGTGTTCGTTATGATCTTCAGCATTAAATACATAATGTTTTAAATCCATCTCTTATTTTATAATTAGCACTTTCCTCCTGAATTGTTTCTTGATTAGATTTTGCTTACCTTCGATAATGAATTAATATTAAACCTATAATAAAATATTTCATTTAATTTTATTACATATTCTAAAAAGAATATGGAAAGTGCCAAATTTTCATATAAGCTTTAAATTTTGAATAGTTCTTAGTGATTTGATATTCTTCTATAAAGGATGAAGTATTAGTTAGAAATGAGTCTCCTACTAAAAATAGAGATATAGGACCAGGAGCTTATAACTCTGAAAAGCAAGCTGCACAAGTAAGCTTCAACATCAAAACCTCAGGAGTATTTAACTTTCTGATCAATGAAGATGCCAAGAGGCAGTCTAGGTTACTCTCTCCTTCCAGCCAAAGATCTTCTAGTATTACCAAAGGATAAAGAACATAAGCTCAATCAAACTCTTCTCCTTTTCAGAAAACAGCCTTGCAGGATTTCGTAGATCAGCAAAACATCTAGCTCAAATAAGACCACCACGATTACGGATCCCATAATATAGAAAAATTTTCTAGACTTGACTATAAGCAATCCAGCCACACTTACAGAAAATAGGAGATTGAGGAAAGCGGACCTTATTAAAATACAAGAAGGATCCTCAAGCAACTGCAGCAAACTCTCTCTAAAAATAAGCAAAAGAATAGTCACGTTTAGCCAGTCACAGCTAATACTTCCTCATATCGGAATAAAGATAATAAAGTCTCAATAAACTCCCTAAAGCATTCAAGAAATCTTACACCCAATAAAAATATAAGTGTAGTTCAAGATTTAGTAAATCATGAAGAATCAGTTCAATAGCAATCAACAAGCCCAATTAGGAAATACTTGATCAGTGAAGAGTCTGAATAAAGTAACTTGAAGTCCTTTCAGTATCTATAAAATTAGTCTGGAAACTCCAATATGAAAACCAATAATCCCTTCACCTCTAACTTCAGCAACCTGGAACCTGAAACGAGCAAGAAGAACTCGTTTCTTGAAGGTTTGAATAGTTAGAACACTTTCTTCAACTAGTCTTTAAACAGAGGAACAAACGTTAATCTGTCGTCTATCCAAAATCTTAACTCTGCAGGAAACCTGTCTTCAATCCATTCTCCAAACAAGTAAATCATTAGCTAGTTCGATGATTCTCTAAACTCCAAGAACCCTCTTACTCCTGAAAAGTCAAAGCGATCTATACATACATCAGACAAAAAATTCCTAGATGCTTTGAAACAACTTCAACCTCAATAACAATTTTCCCAAACTAGTTTGAAGAAGATAAATATACAACAGAATTCAGCATCTCCATACAAAAAGTCAATTTAGGACGAGCTTTCAAGAGTAAAGTCATCAGAAAACAGAAGTTATATATAGAATATGTAAATGGTAGGCAGCATAAGAAACTACGATTATAAAATGGCATATATATTTATGATATATTAATTCTTAGTCTATGAGGACAAAAGATTTTGATTTATCACATACCTAAGCAAGTAACCTAAAATAGTTGCAAGATTTCGCTGCAGATAATGAAGATGAAGAAATCGCAGATGTGGACGAGAGGATAGTTTATAGCAACAAGTCTCCATTCAAAATACCATCTTACAATCATCATTTTAGGAATGCTGAACAAACTATAAACTCATAAAATATAAGGAAGATGCAAATTGATCAAGGATAAGGTGTGAACGAGGGTTTCTTGCTTAATCAACAACTATTAGGCATATCTGAGAGAGAGTCTGAAAGTTCTTAATGTAATATTAAACTACATCCAGTGATTGGAAGCTTTCAAAATGATGACACAGTTTAGTAAAGATAAAATATGAGAAATAAAAACGTTTTAGAATTAGATTCAAAATGTTAGATAAATACACTCTTCATTCTCTTGAAAGACCTAGTTTGTTTTCAATCAATTGCCGACTTATTTCCCAGTTTTGCATAGGCTTCTGCTCGTCACTTTGTTTTCTTAGCATTTTCTTTACCCTCAGTGATCTATTGCTCTGATATCAGTGCATGGTCTGTAGATTAGATTCTTCTTCATCTATTGAACGTTTCGAGGACATTTTCTTGTAAAGTTGTAGGTGTCTCATTTCCATAGAAACAATTTTTGTTCTAAAATGCAGCTTTAGCTTATGAACTCGTTATTCGATTACTCCATTAATAATTACAGAAGCTGAATTGAAATTAGGAATCTTAATCAATTATTCCTTTTAGCCTATAGAATTAATTAAGAATGAGAAAACTGAAATTAAGACTTAAATAAAGTTTATTAAGACGAGTGATATAGTTTATCTCGAATAAAGAAATCATTTAATAATCACATTAAGAAATCTTGCCTTAAAACTAATTCATATTTAAGAAGACTTAATTACTTTAAAGAGAAAATAGCATTAAGTAATTAAGTTTTCCTTATTTAATTTGATAATAGCAATTAAGAATGGAAGACACATGCAAAGCAGAATGACACCAACTATTACATCAGCCCGTTAAAACTTCAAAATGAAAAACTATTTAGATACATCAATTAGAGTAAAGCAGAGGAGAAGGATTGAAAAGGATTGATGGGCATATAAGTATGGAGCAGTCTTGTGGTGTCAAAAACAATAGACTCTTCTTGTTTGAAGACATTCTGAATCAGTTGAACAAATCCTCTAAGAAGCATAAAAATTGCAAAAAGATAAATTGATAAAAGATAATCTACTGAAAATATAGAGGTCAGTTTGAAGCTTATATATCTTGTATTTGCTATATAATTGTATATCTGCTTAAAATCTAAAAATTCCTCTTTATAATTCAGCTTCGAATAAGCTCAGTTTGAACAGCCAAAACAATCAAAATAACAATTAACAAACATATAAAAAAGCAGGATGTTAACCTAATTAAATATATCTTATTTAAAATTTAAAGCCATTTTAGTTTATTGTGTAAACTGCTGATTTTCAAGATTTTCTTTTCAAACACTTTAAATGTAAAATATAACTCTTCTCTTTTAAGAATTTATGAAGGAAGTTGGAGAGTTAAGAAAGAAGATAGGTGAGCTTTTATAAAAATGGGAGAAAGGATTGTTTGTAAAGCTGAATTGGAGTGCTCCATTAGACGCTGAATGGATGAATACCACTTTCTAATGTGTGTCTGCAGATGATATTTTCACACTTTTGAAATCATCTCAGTTCATAACTCATGACTACTAATGCCCCTTCAATGAGGTAATTCCTGAATTCAGAGCTGAAAATCTGTATATGGTTTGTAAAAGGTGGCACAATTTAAACATGAGCATGGAATTCAGAGTATTTATTAAACAGAGCTAGATCAAAGGAATTTGTTAAAGGGACACTTCTGCTTTTTATGAGTTTCTAAATAAAGAGGACTTCAGATAAATTATAATAAACAGAGTTACCTAGTTCATAGAAGAGGATATATATACCCTTGTACAAGATTATTCTAATGAAGTAGATGCTTTTGTACTTGATATATAAACTAATCCATTCAAATTATTCTATAATCATATTTTGGCATATGAATTAAAATGTTTACATAGATTCAGCTCCCAAATACAAAATATGGATAATCGATATAAATCCGTGGATAGAGGAAATTACAGATTCTCTTCTGTATACTTGGGAAGAGCTGAATAACTAATCAGAGCAACAAGAAACTTTAAGAGTTATTAAAGACAAGAGCCTTGTGTAGTAAAATTAATTAAGTGGTTATAGAGTTCCTACTGTAAGTAGTTTAATTATGATAATGAATATTTTAGGACTTTGAAGATGCAGAAAGAATGATGGAGTTCATGCAAAATATTTCTAATTCTAATTAATGAGACATAATACAGTTTTTATAATCAAATTACCATCCTTTATATTGCTCAAACTAAATATTATTATTTCTCTCATAATTCAAAAAGCATTTATTAATATTATAATTTATTTACAAATATTATAACTCTAAAACTATTATTTCAAATTTATATAATGAATAGTGACTAAAAGTTAAATGAATCCTGCGGAAAAAAATTACATCCTTCGTGAGTAGAAATATTTCTAGTAGGACTCTAGAGTCTGCACTTTTGAGAAATAATTGTGCTCGTGGATTAGGATTTGCTCACTAAGAATAATTCACACTACTTTAAATTACATTATAAATGAAGCTTAAATGAAAGTCGTAATTGAATTATAATATAATATGTTGAGTTGGGAATATTTCCTATTGAAATAAAAGTTAATTGTAACAATATGGTTGCTGCTAGATAGCTTAGAGAAATTATATATGAATCTGTTCTCCTGTCAATACTAAAGAAGATCTATTTAAAAAGATATTGATTCCTCAAACTCAGACCTAATATTTTAAACCTCGTAAACTTCTGCCAAAGAATATTTTCTTTACAGATTTCCCAAAGAGAATCCACAAATTTGAAAGTTAATAAGAATTGAAAGCTTTAATCTAATGCAAAATTATACCTAAAAAGTAACACTTAAAATGCCACAGAGTTTAGATCTATTTACCAAGTATTGAATGAGTTTGCCAGATTAATCTAGAAGGAGTTTATTTGAACGATATAATGACTGTTTTTAAGGAAATAATCTAAGTTATTAATTTTCCGTAATGCTAGTTCTAGTTAAGGAAAGACAATGACAACGAATATAGCCTCAACCATCACTATTACAAAGTATGCTGCAACACCTATCTATTGAAAATATCTTAATATTAGAAGCTATTCTATCGGACATAGATACCCATGATATCTTTCTCAAAAGCCTCAAAATTTAATAGAATGAGATACTTTAGCAAAATTGCGCGAAGTTCAGAAGAAGCTACTAACTCGTTGATATCTAGGTTAGAAAGGACTAACATATCACCTCTCAAGACCCTCTCAACTAAGAAAATGCCTGAGAATTTTAGCAAAATAAACTAGAAAACCTTATAGCTTGAAATTAGTTTGTATCAATTTTTTGCCATTAACTGCCAGCTCCTCCTTTTAAATTCTATAAATCATAAATATTAAAATAGCAGTAATTAATTTATGGTTTTTAAAACTCTATCATTTTGTTATTTTGAATTTCACTCCTACTGTATTTTTATTTGACTCATTTACCTTTTAATTAATTGTTAGCTATATTAGGAATGAGGAACTCAATATGCTGGAAGAAGACAACTCTCAGGGCAGTAAAGTTAAAGTGCATTGAACTTTGGTGAGCATTGAAGATGATTGCAAGCTTCTGAATTTTGTTATTTTCGCTAAAAGCCCATTTATCCAGGCATAAGTGCTCTTCCTTTTCCTATTTGCTTTGTCACTCCCATAGCATTGTGCAAAGTTAATTCATATTGACCTGGTCCAGGGTTGTGAACTATAATTAGGTTTCCACTATTAAAAGTTACCATTTTGTAGTTTAGAGAAGCGGTCAGAAGGCTACAGTCCAAAAAGTGCCATTACTTCAATGAATTATCAACTATTAAATTTACGCAATTTTACTCTTTTGATTTTTTTTAACTCAAATAAAATTTAACTTTTATCTCTAGATGATATTTATATAATTTTATTTAATACAGCCTTAGATAATTAGTATAAAGGTATCCAGCATTATATGGAAAATTATTTTAACTATGAATTGTTTTGAGTATCGATCATAAAATTAAGCAAAGAGTTATTCTCTCTCTCTTTAGGAATTGATGACTATACTGAATAAGGATATCTTATATTTTAATAATATTAAATTAAAAAGTTACGAAATAAAACAATTTCAAATTAAGGTGTGATACTGGGTATGCGTGAGTTTGAAAGTCCTAAATTGTATTTTGAGTTTACAAATATTAAATTATTTAGAGTATTTTATTTAGGAGTGGTGAGTGCGCCTTTATTGGTACGTAACAGCACTACTTCCCTAGATGGATCCACATCATTCGATTAAATATCTTCTCTTTGCTTATATGTCCCTTAAGAGTAAAGGAAAGCCAAGAAATATTATTTCAGTCAGATACTGAAAAATCTCCTTTTCATCCTATCTGAAGGCGTTTACTAAAAATAGTGGAGCTTCAAAAATATTCAAGGAAATCTTTCTCATTTTCTCCAATCTACTGATTGATCAATAGTTTCATTGATAAGCTTTTTGCAATATTACACATTACCTCGTAAATAAACTTTCGATGAATAAATAGTTCATATTTAAATTGAGTTTTATAAGTTTGAATAGGTATAAATGATATTCACTTTAACAATTTTTAAAAAACAAATAAAGCTTCATAAATTGTTGTTATTCCTCTTCAGTTTATAGAAAGTGACTAAATATAAGGTTAGCTTTTTAATTGTATCACTATCTATACTTTAAATGTAGACTTACTTTTAATCCTTTATCTTTTGTTATTAGATCTTTGGAGATTGGTCATCGTCTTCGCTATCCTCTTCTTCTTATTAAGGCTGATAAATAATTAAAATGATCCTCAGGTAGAAAAACACCATCCTTCGCAAGGTATTCTTTAAACCTATGAGAAAGAGGCAGTATTTCAGATGCAAAACAGTGTTTCTTAAACTTTGGGTGCCATATGTGATACTGAGCTTATATAGCTCTCCTTCTATAGAGATCTAATTTATCGATACTAATTTGCTAATTTGTTTCTATATTTTCCATTTATTTATATTTTTCATATCTGATATTAATACTCTCCAATAAGAATAAAAAGATAAGTAAAAATATATCAATGATAATTACTATCTAGAGGATAATCCTAAGACTGAGATACTCTTAGCTCTTTGTCATTTAAATTCTGAAAGTTACTTTACGTAGTTGAGTAATTATCTCTTATCTTCTAAATGGAAGTTGGTCTATTCTAATAACCTTTTGCTTGACTTGAATAAAAAAATAAATTGTTAAAAATCTTTTGATCGTTTAATACTTAAGTTTGGTTTTTATCTCAATGAGCTCCCATTAACCTGACTAGTATTTTGAGAAGAATATTGCCTCAATTTCTCAAATGCATTCAATTTATGTCCTAACAATCAAAATATATTAACTGATATTTAATTAACTATTTAATTTGAAATATATATGTATTTATTGAATGCTCCATATTTAGGCATACTAACTGGTTTCGCAATATGACAGTTTGTAAAATCATTAACCAGATCTAAGTTGATATCTAAATTTTCTAGAATGAAATCTTGGTTATCTAAAAGCAAACTCTTATTCTGTTCTTACTTCTTTTGCTCATTCTTCACAGATCTAAAATTGAATAGTCCCTCAGGTATTTTCCTTTACTGTAGAACTGGTGTTGTAATAAGTTGCCTGGGTCTTTTCATTATCAGATATTTAATAGTAAAATATAATTAAATTTAGGAGTGATCAGTGAACCCTTGCATTCAATAGAAGACCTGTTCTAATTACTAATCAATCTTTCTCTTATTTTCATGTTTACTATTTCTTGATCAATAAAATTATATTTATCTTCATTCAAATATCCCAAAAACTTTTAAAAATAATTATTATAAATATAAATTTAGGACCCATTATGTGTTACCAAAGTTGACTAGACGAGGGATATGGAAGTCAGCCGTCCATTACTAATATCTCTAAAGCTATTTTTTTACCCTTTGGAGGAAATCTAATTTAGGAATCCGTCGGTAAGTGTTGTGAATATGTAATGAATTTAATGGAAATTGAAGTTTTAAGTACAAAAAAGAATAGTCAAATTGCAACCTCTTTATAGAGGTCAGGCTTAATAATACAACTCAAGTATTTTAAATACAACTTACAGAGAAATATTTGAGATTAGGAATTAGAGTCTCTTATATTATAGAATATTTAATACCCCCATCTGTCCCCCTCATAAATATGGGGCTAAAAGTCCCTAATAGATGGTCTCCCATAAATATATCACCGGTAATCTCTAGACGTTTTAACCACTAATAATTAGACCCTCAACCGAGAACCGCAAGAGGACAGACAGCAAGCGTTGCCACTCACCGCATAGGGCAATGGCCAGAAATCCTTGTAGTTCAAATCCTCCCTGACTTAGGGCATGAGCTGCCGGTCACTTGGGGGCCTCGATAGCCATGTATGGATGCTTTGTGGACTGGTCAAATGGAACATGCATTCTACTTCTGGTGTCTGATTCATGGTGCCTCATAGAGGTAGTTATAGTGTGGCCGCTATCAGTGTTATGTTTTCTTCTTCCTTTGCTCTTTCTTCCATGTCCTTTATGACTGTAGATACCGTTCGGTGCATCTTCTGCTGCTACCACCTTTTATTTCCCTTTTCTCCTCCAAGAGCCCGACTCAGCTCCATCATCAACTCCATATTCCTATTGGAAGTTCTATTTAATTTGTGAATATGTAATAAAGGGGAGCGTGGATTATTATGGGCCCCAAGGCCTTGTGGAAACAGTAGTAGTTCTTAAGTCATAACTCAATTACCATAGATTAAAACATCCTCCTTCTGATTGAGGGTGATAAAAGCATACTGGTTGTGGTTAAATCGTTAAATACGAGAGAGCCAGATGTAAGACTATCGTATTGCCTAACCTAGCTAGCCTCGTGAGAGGAAGTCTTATGAGGGCTTGAGGACTGGCCATTTGTGGAGAAAACGACACTGAAGTTATTTATTTTTTTTTGGGCTTAGCGTTGTACAGATGGAAAGACTCTGAGTGAGTGACGGCTGGTGAGTGAGTATGTTCGGATCCACTTTTGACCCCTGCTTTTGAGATATAAGGTAGTGAGGAGGGCTCGTTACGGTCCTAAGAATGAAGTCATAGGCTGAGCGTGTACTCTAGTGGTGGCTATTAAAGTTACTCTATTGTTTTATTTATGCACTGAGGGATTTTTAATTCCTCTTAAATACTTGAAAAGAGAAGGCTTTACAAAAATAATAATTTTGTTACTTCAGATTTATTATTTTTCTTTAATGAAATGATTTACTTTGAGTGTATTGTAGATGAGTGTAGTTGAGAAGAATAAAATCTCAAATTATAAACTCAACCATTAACTAGAAAAGATTGTTATTCAATTCTTCTCTCATAAATCATAGCATGACTATTCCTGGCTCTGCTCACAAAATTTCTTGCACAAGCTTAGAACTGATAGACCAAAAAATAATAGACTTTAATTGACTATCGCTGAAGCTGCTCTGAATTTGCTTGATCTGTATTCAAATCATGCCATCTATCTTAGCTTAAGGCTAGTTGAGGCTCTGTCACTCGCTCGGAGGCGAGTTGGAGGCTCTTCCTCAATTTAAACTTTCCCTCTCAAAAGTGCGATCTACTTCATTAGCTCTGGCTCAAAGTGCTGGGGAGCTATTTTTGCAAAAAAATGACTGGATGACTGGACTATCTGCTCTGGAAGTAAATGTTTTTGTCGGTGCCATCTCAAACTACTACTCTGCCTTGTGCACTTATTAGTGCTTGCTACCTTTACTAGGTACTGATTGAGTTCATTTATTTAAATAATATAAAAGGCATAATAAATATTATTTTAAAGAGGCTTAAAATTTATATTTTAAAAGATCTTAATTATCTCTAGATTGCCTTAATTGAATATCATTTAAATTGGCTTAGAATGTATCAGATATACTATTAAGTTTGTTATAAGACTAAGTTCTTGTATTTTACTGTTGTATAGTTTAAACTTGCTCTGCTATTTCTTAAGATTAATTATGTTTCGAATATCTACTTAGAACTTAGTTTTCAAACATTAATAAAAAGCTCTTCTTTTATATATAAGTATTTTTATAAATCATTTAATTAACAAAAAATTTTAAAATTGAATAAGTTATAATTAAATATAGGATTGTTAGTAAATATTGAATGAAATTAATGATAACTTTAGGAAAACATTTATTTTTTAAATAAATTAGATTATATTATTAAGTTATTTCAGGATAAATTCAAAAATAATCTAAAACGTGAGTTATTTTAATCTGAAACTTATTTTTTAATTTAAACTAGATAATTTCAGTTATTTTAGAGATTCTCTTTTTAATTAGATATTTTAGGCTATGAAAAATAAGGATCTTAATATCAACACAAATTTGAATCTTTTCATCACAATGAATGAAATCTATATCATATTAAACAGAAAAATAAAACTTCTATTCTCTTCCTCATCTGCATCGAAATCTTAAATGATATTGCCTTGGCAGAAGTTTGTTCGAAATATTAAGCTCAAGAGGTGCCCCATGTTCATTGCTGAAGCAACCTAGGCAACCCTAGGTCTGCCCTTGTTCGAAGCCCACATGAGCACCCACTTTTATAGATATCCTAAGCCACTTTGTAATTCCTTGCTAGATATGCTTAGAATCAGATTTAACTTAATGGCAACCAAATTTGAGATTCATTCTCGTTTTACTACATAGACGAAAGGTTAATAAAAACACTCAATGCTATATCTAGCAACAATTTGAAAGAATCCATACATATAAGATATTCTCAATAACATCTATTATCTTAAATATCATTAGAAGAATTATTCCTTGTGCCCATTAAAAATTAAAAATGAGTCAATTAAATAAGTAATTAATATAATCTTAAAAGTTGCCTTTAGAATGAATTTAAAACGTCTTATATATTCAAATTGTCTAATATGGGATCTTTTCTATCTCAATTGATTTAAAATTTATTTTTGACTATCTCTCTGATTTTCAGAATAATAATAAGTGATCTACTGTAGTGTGGAGGGATAATAGATTAATGCTAGGAATGAGCTCTTAGAATTAAAAATATATCTAAAATAGCTACCTCTTTAATCTTCATAGACTATTAATCTAAATTGATATTGTTAATTATTGAAATTTCTTTTTGCTTTATAATTTTTTGTTATTGAATTATCAATATTCTTTTGTTTTTAATAATTTAGTTTTATCAGTATTTATTTGTGTGAATCTAGTTCTGAGTAAATAGTTTATCGGGAAAGGATTTCAGTAATGCCCTAGAAGCTATCATTCTCCTACCAAAATAAAGATTTGACAATATGAGAGCAAGACTTACTGATTGTTATTTCAGATGATAATTACTCGATTTCTTGTATCTAGCGCAAATTTTTCGAAGACATTAATCAAATATTATCCAGAATTAAAAAATAACTCCTCCTTTCATACATTTTTTAAGTTAATGCCTGATAAATATATGTCTTGCACTCTCACTCATAAGTAGAATGATTATAAAGTTCTTATAATTGTATGCTCTAAAAATTATTTATATTTTTTTTTAATATAAGGTATTTAGACTTGCTACTCAATAAATATATTTGTTTTAATTTAAATGCTAATTTTATAATGATTATATAATTAATCAGTAATAATTTCCTTTTATTTATGTTCTAAAATTAAAATAATTATTGATTTATTTAAAATTATTGTTTATTAATAAATATTAAATAAATAATTATCTGAAATAATTGATAATACTTTTTAAACAGAGGTACTTTAGCTTTAAGATTTGATTCATTTAAGCCTGAAAGAAACAAATTATTAGGATTCTGATCCATCAAGTTAGAAACTAATTAATTACATTAGCTAAAAGTGATTTAATTTATATGTTTTATTAAAGACATTTAATTGCATAATTTGTTATTTTAGCGAGTAATAGTTTATAATTAAGTAAAAGTACTGCAAGAGTTTGGTTTCCTAAGTTTGCATAACTCAAGCCTTTCTTTGGGTTATTAAGATCTTCTAACTAAATATTCTCTTTTTTAAGTTCATTTAATAGAACATGCAAATCATAATATTCTTATTCAAAATCTATAAAAATGCAGGAGGGGAGGATAATAAAACGTTATAACTGTAAAATAGTTACATTTAACTATTATTTAATGAGAGAATTCATCGATATTTATTTAAAATTTAAAAATATTTACTTCATTTTGAATTTATTAAAACGTTCATCTCTATTTTAATAACTGTTTATTTTTTTTCTAAAAAATATATTTTGATTAATAGTGCATTTATAGTTGATTTGAGAGATTAATTCTAAGAACAATTATTTGCTTGTATTTATTAGTAGTGTATGGAAGCATAGAGCCATGAGCACAGCCTCAAGAAGAATCTAACTCAATTTTTTAAATGGAGATTTTCAAAAATATAATTTGTTGGCAACTACTCGATAACTTCAGAGTAAGAATATGATATCCTATCTAGAGACTCTTAATCCAACTGATCCATAGTTTATAAGCATTTTTAAGGCCATGTATAAGATAACTCAAATGTTGATCAGAGATGGCCTCTATTTTTCTCAGATCCGGCACTCTACATAACTATTATTGCATCCTTCAAAGATATAATCAAGTGGCCTAGATTACACCAATCAAACTTAGTACTTGATAGTGCAAAGATGGAAATGAAATCATTTTATTTATAAATCACGAATATCGAGAAGCAGAGTTTATAGAGATGTTCCTCGAGAAATAGAAGACAGAATTGAAATTCTCTAGCAATATATTTAAACTACTCAAATGAGCATGAAACATCGAGTATGCTTTTGTTAGAAGGAACATCGAACATACCAAGCCCAGCCACTCTTATGAAGCTCTTTCTTCGCGACTTAGGGTACTTCCACTATTCCAGTTACTCGTATATTCTCAAAGATGAATGAAAAATCAACCGTTGGAAGCTGCAGAAAAGGTTGAAGGCTGATCTAAATTTTACTTAGGGAAACATTTTATTTTTTCTGCAATAACCCCATCAAGATCAACTCAGTTATTGATATGATCTTCAGTTTCAGGAGAAGTAGCTTTATTTAATTTGACTTCATTGATTTCTTGCCTGCTCTTGATCACTTCTGAGAGAGTCATCTTGTTAAAAGCCTAAAAATCTACCAACTGACATTTAATTATTTAACTTATCAAATAAACTATAAATGTACTATAAGATAGTGAAACAAGTTTATATTTTCTAATTTTCATTGGTGATTTATCAATTATAAATTTATATACTATATTTAAAAATATAAAATAAACTAAATACTTGTTATCTTGAAATCTCAAAAGCAGCGGATTAGAATATAACTTTAAAATAATATAAAACAATTATATATTATTTTTTTAAATATATATTTTTTTATCTTTGATAA
>JAJKFJ010010309.1:0-13888 GCA_027382625.1 Tetmemena sp. SeJ-2015 | reverse complement strand
CCTTTGCATATAGTATGAAGATAGCTCTTTTAACTTTTATATAAGTTTAACCAAATAATTAAGAAACAAATTTCTTATCAAACAAGTTTCAATCACGAAATATAGTCTTCATCTATTCATCTTCACTTTCTATTGTTTTCATATAAAAGTCGCAGCTTTGATCTCCTATAGGGACCAACAGTTCTTAAAATGAAATCTCCTCTATCACTCTTGCAGAATTACTACGACTCCTGTCTTAAATTTCAATGAAACTGCTATTCTAGTTAGCCCCAATACTATTTAAAGATACAATTTTATGTTATATTTCGTAAGTTAACTTCATTTAGATCTTAAGTTTGCATGTTCTTCAGCATCCTATGCGGTCTCTCAGAATCTATCTCGTCATTTATTGTTAGCATTACACTATCCATGTCTAAGACTACAGGAGGCTAGTTTGAATCTTTTTTGTTAAAGACTTTGGGCTTTCTTATTTGCTTTATTGTAGGAGTAGCCCCTCTTAAATCTAGATAGTACAAGATTGGAACAAATTAGCCACTAATGCGATCAAGGTCAATCTTAAGTATCATTTTTATCCTCTATAGCAAGATTAAAGCACACAAATTGGTATTACCTTTCTACACAAGTGACATCTTTGATCAGCTCAAACAAAATTAAACACATGAATCACATTCTAAAGAAAGCGAATTTAATTTATAATACTTGAGAGTGAAATTTCATGGCATTTCAATTTTCTTAGAATAACTAGAGAATTCAACCTGGCTAGAAAAACTCTTATCCGCACAATTCTAATTAAAATAATTGAAAATGCGAAAATAGTATTATAAATTCTTAGAATGGGAATTTTCAGCAAACTCAAAACTTTTTGAGGAGAGTGAATATGCTACAAGAAGAGTTTTAAAGATAAACATCTAGTCAAGCTAGCTAATAAATCGCGCCTGATCCCATAATTTGAAGAGTGAATGAAAATAGCAGAATAATAGCTCGCTAACCTAGTAATCCAAGGCATCATCAATAGACAAGTCATGCCAATAATTCTTAGTAAAATTAAAGAAGAGTCCCTTAACTCAGATTAAACCTAGTGAGCTCGCAATAAGTTAGCAACCATAGAAATCAAAATCAAGCTTATTTTAATCAGGAAAGGCCGTAATATCATGAGGAGTAAAGAAATAGATATAGACAAGTAAGGTAAGAGCATTTATCGAGAATGAGATAGCTTTAATTTTAACATTTTTTTAAAGGTAATATTTAATAAAGCACTAAAATGATGAAAATAGCAGTGTTAGCTCGTCATCATTTTTGCAAAGTCAAAACTTTGGACAAAGAAACTTACAAGAATAGCATAACTAAAGCCATCTATCGCTATAGGATAGTTAAATTAATCCTCCCCTTATGCAAAACTCAATTCTTTAAGAACTTCAAAATGACAGCTTTAAAGTTTTAAATTATGAAATATTATAATTAGCATGAGTGACTCTCATTTAAAGGCAAAGGCTTATATAATGAAGCAAATGGAAACTGCTACTATGTTGCTAGTTTACTTTCTATTTGTCACAGTTCATTTTCTTCTTCAAGACTCAGTGAGTTTCTCTAAACCTTAATTTTTATTTCTCATAATTTAATTGAAGTAATTTATTTTATAACGATCGTGCCTCTGATTCTCCTATTGATGAATTATTTATCTCTTATGAATTTGAATAAATGAGAAAGATATAGCTGACAATTCAAAAACTAAAATTCGTAAGATCATCTTTGAATGACCCATTTAGAGCAACTAAGAGTTGAAGAACGAATAGATGGGGGCAAGTTAAGACAGTAGATTTGGCAATTCTTAAAATGCAGGCGGCTTATTCAATTTAATTCAATAGCGAGGCGCACTTCAGTAATAATAGTTTCCTCCTTAATTTACGATTAGAGTAGATCTGATATGAATCTCTGCTATTTTTAATTTTAAATAGAATCCTCGAATCTGGTAGTTGAAGATCTCATAAATATTAAATTTTAGCTTAAACTAGTAAAGTATCAGAAGTCGATAATAGAACTAGTTGGATATATTCTCTTCCTCGTAATTCTGATAGTCTGCAACGAGAAAGGAAGTAATCTAGCTACTGCTTGTGTGCTATCGATACTGTCATACTTTTAAAGATTCATCTGGTTGAGGTACTTGAGATAAGAGTATGATAACTATACCAAAATTGTAAGTAATTTTCTAACAAATGATCATAAAGGTACACCAGATCTTATTTCTTTCGAATGTTTTACAAAAGGTATTAATATTTTATGGTTTAGATGACTTAAATCTTGAAGATTCTTTTTCATGTTCAAGTGTTGAATTTTCTATTAAGATTTGACGAAACTATTGACTGGAAATGGGAGGCAGTATTTTGGGCTCTATACATATTTTGCTCCTTAGCTTTAGTATTCTCTGTGAGTACAACTCTAATCTGCACTGGTACAATTTGCACTCTAGTAATGAAGCATTCACAGTAAGCAGTTCTCACAACAAATAACGTTGAAACCTATAAGTGTAAGCATTGTCCTTTTTATATCATTGGCTTAGACTGGCTTGGGCTCTTTGTGTTCTACTCAATAAACGGATTCACAGTAGCTTTAGTGATGACTCTCCTCAAGTTAATAAAGACACTAAATGACCCCCAGGATGATACCGAGCATCAGTACTAGTTATTTTTATAAGTTGGGACTCTACTTCAGCATTTACACAGTTGGACTAATCGTTTTGACTTTAGTGATCTTCAAAGAGCTTTAGAGTTGGCTAGTCAGCAATATCTTCAAGCGCTCATTTTATTTTCTCCCACTAAAGTTTGCACTAAGTTGATGACTTCCAGGACGCCATTCTCAATGAAAGAAATCTGCACTTACTTCAGCAAAATCAGGCTAACTTAGCCATGTAGGGGTAAATTAGCAGATAAAGAATGGCACAGTAAGAAAGAAGAGATGCCAATTCATTTCAGAGAAATGGTGGAAATGCAGGGAGAGTTGTCGCCATCTAGCCCAATTAGATATATAGTTGTTGTTAAAATTTACAGTTAAGTAATTTCTAATTGAATGTTGATGAAGGCAAAGCAAATCAGTGGGATGAAATTAATGAGGACGTTAATGAAACTCCTCGCTATCTAATGCTGATATCTGGCTCATATTTCAAAACCCTGAAGGAATACTCCAAAACTATGTATGAACAGTTAGCTAAATTAGGCAACAAGTCAAATGCAATATCTATGACTTTTATTCTTATTTATGCAGCTGTGAAAATAAAGCCAACCAACATAGTTCAAGGCTTAGATATGGAAAATCAAAGTCTTGACCTCAAATAAAGTAAAGTAAAGTAAAGTAAAATTTTAGGAATATAATTAATAATCAATTTCTTAAAACAGCACTTATCGTACTGAATTAGAAAATCAGTTATTATCCTATGTAAGGACCTCAAATAAATTACCTAGGAAATCAAGTTTTACCCTTCTAAGAAGGACGAATGCCTTGGCAAAGATAATGCTCTATCTAAAAAGCAGGAGCTTCTAATGCAATAAATTAATTTTCTCTATTATAAGCTTCTTTACTCTAGGTTCGGATTAAGCTAGCAAATAAGGTCCATCGATATTCACACTAAGAACTAGCTAGAAACTAAAATCATATAGAAAATATAGTAGGACAATTGCGCCTCAACTAGAAGAGTTGGACTAAGTGATTCTTACAAAAAGAAAGAGAGAAAGAAATTCCAAGAAGAGCAACTTTACTATAGCGATAACAATTGCTTAGATGGCTTGGAGGGAAGCTGTAATGATTTGTAAAACGAATTTAGAAGAGAGAACTATTTAGAAGATGGAGAGAGGACTCTAGATTAACTTATGTTTGAGACTAAAGACTAAACCTTCAATACAACCATGGAAAAGAAAAAGTTACTGGAGACTCTAAAGCAGCATCTGACAATAGATAGTACCTAACAGAAAGGCTTTGTGGATAAAAAATCGAAGATGTTTACTTCTCTGTAATCTTAAAAAAGAGCTTTAGTTTCTGATAAAAAATCAATAGTAAGGGAGTCTTATGAGGAGTATAAATAGAACCCACAGAGATTTAGAGAGCTATTTTAAAGGAGATTATCGCACTAAGAGTCTATAGTTCATCAATAATAAGCTGATGACGGAGCATTAAAAAGTTTTGGAAGTAAATTTGCAACTATAGGCATAGAATGCTCAAATGATGGACAGATTAGTAAGGTAGGAAGCATGGGCGGAATATTTTCTCCCAAGAATCGCATACAAAACAGTATTAAGGGGAAGATCAAGATGGCTAGGATTAGAATGAAGCAGCGAATAAAGAAGATAAATGAGCAGAGGGGTCTTGACTTTTCAAACACTCCATCTAAAAGATTTCATATTTTTTTATAGTAAGAGACTTAAAAGAAGAATTCGAATAAACTAAGGATGGAGAAAGGAAGGTAAAAGATCTCAGGAGAATAGATGAACTCAGAAGAGAGTGTTTGATCTGCTTGAGTGGTGTAGCAGATGCTGTATTATTGCAGTGTGGGCATGGAGGGCTTTGCTTTGAGTGTGGTTAGCGGATGAGCTAGAATAGAGCTGATCAAATAATTCAATATTATTCAAAATTTCGATATAAGGACAATGAATTTCATTAAGAGTTAAATTTTCTGATAAAATATATTTTGAGACTCAATTGTTAAAGAGATTCTACCCAAAAGGCTAAGTAGCAAATATACTGCCTCCCTATGGTGGTTATTGAAGACCTATAATTGATGCGAAACTTTAAAAGGATGCAGGTGTCCTAATTGAAGGAGGAGGTGGTTACCTAATGACAGGATTAAAGTAGGAATATTAATTAAAATCGATGATTGGTTAAAATAATAAATGGAGAGTTTTAAAATGGTGACAGTTGAAATCGCAGATTCACCCCTGATCTTCAGCTTGTTCGGTAGCTTGTCAAAAATATCTTCACAGTACCTCTCAGTAGTGAGATATGATACGCGCACTCTTCTTCATCGTAATACTCATCTTCATCTAAACTTGAGTCGCTTATAACTCTGTACTGAGCGCTCCCACATAAAAGTTTTAAGGATAAAAATTTCTTAGAATTCCATGCTGAATCGAATGGTGTAATAATTATTTAAATTGGACACACTTCAACTGCCACTGATTTATTCCATTTTAATTTAATATCTAATTGAATTCTCTTTTTATTAAATTCTCAGCTTTATGCGAAAAATTTTAAATTGGGCCCCCAAACAAACCACCTCCTTAAGATCCACCAAACATCTGTCCGAAGTTATTATCTAATGTGGCATTTCCAAAGAGAGATGTTACTGGTTAACATTTACACATTTAATTCTTTCTTACCATAAATATTTTAACCTCCAATAAATCGAGAACCATTTGGGTTAATAGAGGTCTATAGATGGATAAAATTTGGATTAGAAGGAGGTTAGTTTGATAATAAGAAGGGCAGATTGGATCCCTAGCCACGAGTAGTTCCAATAGCTGAGTCTTTCTTGATATTAGTAGCAGCTGATTTTAATGCCAGTTCTTTGCTGTCAATCTATGCTTTGGAAAGACCTTTGATTTGTAATTCGCTTTGAAATTCATAATAAATTATTCTCATAAACTTTAAATATATCATCATTAGGGTCATAAAATATATTTAAGTCTTAGTTTTTTATTTCGATGAAGGATTAAATAAAAATCTTATTGAGGAGAGAAAAAAATTATTTAACAGGAGCTTAAAATTATACCCAAAGATTAGATTATCTCTCCGTTTTTGTCTAAAAGTTTATATATTTTTCTAAAATTATCATAAACTTTTAAGACTATTTGTTAAAAATATAATATAAAAATATTATTCTCATTTAACTTATATTAAATGAATCTCTCACATAAATCTCAAAAAATTTCCATTATAAGTTTATTATAAAGTTAATTTCAAATTTTAATTAATTAAAAATTACATAGGATAATAGTACGTTCTCTTAACTAGTACTGAATAAGTGCTGGTTTTGAAAATGATTATTAATTACATTCCTCAAATTTTACTTTACTTTACTTTACTTTACTTTACTTTAATTAATTAAAAAGAATTAAAAATAATTTATTAAGCTTTATTGATGTTCTCGGTAGGCTTTAAATTTATAATAGAATAAAATAACTGTTTTAATATTTTAAATGATAATTATATGTAAATAGTTATAATTTTAAAAGGCTGTCCTTGCTTTCTGATACTGATCAAAATAGTGTTGTGAATTGACTACCAAGAGTGAAATCCTATTTCTGATGCTAGGGATATTACTTAGTTCAGAATTCAAGCTAACTTAATGACCTAAAATGTAATATTAAAAACTAAGGAAGTTAGTCTGTCTTACCTCTAGCATATACTTCAATATCAATGTCATTTTTTATTCCTTCGTTCCCATTCGCAAATATGTTTATCAAATCTTAAACTGTCTTCTCTTTGACAGTGTCTATTTCGATATAAAATTTAAGATTATAATTTAAATATCCTTGACTATTTTCTGGTAATAGATTCTGATATGTAAAGACATTTTAAATTTATAATTCTATTTCAAATTTAACTCCTTTTAAGATCCAATGATTTTCCTATTGTGAATATAAAAAGCTTAAATATTAAGTATATGATAGTACTTTAAAAATTTATCTCTAGATATTTATCAGCTTAAAAAGAAAGTTATAATTACTAACTCAGAAATTAAGGTCATTCTATGATTGCAGGCTGAATAGCAAAGAGTTTACATTGAAAGATGAGCGTGCACCTTCAAGCTTTAGCAAAATAATCTCTATAAAATAATATGTTTCAAGTAGAGATTAGAGTTGAAGATAAATAAACAACTTCTCGTAAACTAAATTTTTTTTAATTTTTATTGAGGTTGTTGCTTTCTTCTATCTCCTTCTATTTGATTGTCACATCTTGAGTATGCTTTCTTTATTACTCGAAAGAAGAGTCGTGAGTCTAGCCTCTTATTGTGTAATGCCTCTTCCTTTGAGAAACTTTTCCAAGTCAATAACCTTAGAATGTTTTAAGAGAGGAAAATAAGCATTTTATTCCTCAAGAGAGAACACAAAAGGAGGCTTCATTCACAATATTGGCTTTCTAGAGCAATTGAAACTCTTTCAAAGATGTTTGCTATAAAATTAAAAAGCCATTAAAAGTTTAAAAAAATTTACTCTTAAAAAAAGTTAAAATAAGTATCTCTTCAACTCTAATCTCAAGTCTGATGGTTTTCATTTATTGTATATCTATTGTCCTCAGTCTGCTTTGTTTTTAATTATTAGGCTTATTATGCAATCTTTGAGAGTAAACTTGGCACACTTTATTTTAAGTGTGCTTTGCTCTTAAATTAGAATATAGTTGATAGAATTTAAAAGATTTAAAAATTCTTCGATATCAAGAACAATAAGTTTAATAAAGAGTTAAATTGTGAGATAAATTATTTTTAAGATTCAATTGCCAAAAAGACTTGATCTAAAAGTATGAGTTGTTAATGTACTGCCAACTTGCGGTGGTTGCAAATGAACTGCCATTAAATTTGAAAAGATTTCAGGTGTCATAGAAGCAGTATTTGAAGGAGGAAGTGTTAAAGTGACAGGCGGAGCAAACGTAAACTCTGCTGGTTCAAACCTACTAGAAAAACCAATTCCCAAAGATTCTTCACCAAACAGAGGTCTTAAATTATTGACTTGTGGGACACTTCCAAAGAGAGAGTGCTCTGGTTAACAGAGATTAAATATTTAATTCTTACTTGCTGAAATATTTTAACCTCCGAATAAGCTAGTACCTCTTTGACCGAACTAGCTCTAGAAACTGCTTAAATTTTGATTAGACATTGAAGGAAATAGCTAGGCCCGATTGGTTCCAAATGCTAGCTCACTCTTGGGAGCAGCAGTAGTAGCAGTACCGGATTTTAATGAGCGTTCTTTTTTCTTATTAATCTAAGTTTTGGAAGCACCATTGATCTGTAATTAGCTTAGAAAATAATTTAAGCTCATAATAATTATATTTTAAAAAATAGATTCTAAGAAGCTTTTCATTATAAATAACTATTGTGAGAAAAAATTCAAATTGGCTCATTTCTAGTTAGATAAGTGATAAAAAATTATTACTCTTAATTTAGATGATCTCTTAGTTTTAAAGATTAATTTTTGTTTATTAAATGTCTTCAACTTTTAATTTTAAATCCTCGTATAAAAAAAAGTATTAAATCTATACTTATATCTCACTATTGCTTAGATAATCCTTATACATATATCTTTAGTAATTCAATTTGATATTTTCAATTTATTCTAGAATTTTAATTCCTCAAGAATTTTATTTAATTAATAAATTAAGCTTTGTTGATGTTCTCTTTAGGCTAAAAAATTATATTAAGGAACTAGCGGTAAATAATAAATTTCACATTTTGAAAAATAAATTTTTGCTTAAAATATTTTTGAATGAATAATTGCGTTTTAATGGCTGTCTTTGCTTTCTGTTACTGATCAAAATAGTGTTGTGAATTGACAAGCAGAAGTGAAATCCTATTTCTGATGCTAGGGATATTAGCTAGCTCAGAATTCAAACTAATTTGATGACCTATAATGAAAATGATAACTCCAATGTGTTTTTTTCATACCTCTGTTATATACTTCGTATTTTATATTGTCTTCCACTCCTTCGATTACATGCGCATATATGTTAATCATATCTTAAACCGTCAACCCTTCTGAGTCAACTTAGATATAAAATCAAAGATAAAAATTTAAATATTCTTGACTGTTTTCTGGTAAAAGATTCTGATATACAAAGACATTTTGATTTTATAATTCTATTTCAATCTTCATATAAATCTAATAGTTTTCTGAATTTAAAAATCGTAATATTAAAGTCTATATGATTAATCTTAAGAAATTTATCGATAAAAATTTATAGGGTTAGCTTAAATCTTATCCCTCTTAGTCAGAAATTAAAGCACCAATTTTCTAATGAAATAATAAATGGATATTGCTAAGTCTTTCCATAATTGACAAGCTTTTTATTAAAATTAGGTATTAGGAGTAAAGTTTGAGTGGCTACTAAAGAGAAATAAGTGAAGTGAGTCGTGAGTTGTAAGAATAAGATGAAAGCCCAATTTTTAATTAGAGATTAGATTAAGGATAAAATGATTAAAGATCTGTGATTGGCTAATAGAGATTAAAACTAATATTGATTGGTGTTTAATATAATGATCAGAGCTATAATTAAAACTCTAATGTTTAATTGGATTTCTCTGTAGAGATCAGTGATTAACCAATGGGGTGTCTAAATTTAACTAATACCTAATCTTTTCCTATTTAATAACTAAAAATTATCACCCCTTACTTTTCTTATGAAACCTGATAATATTCTTCTTGACTAGAACCTTCTACTTAAAAGCCTATAAATTCTTATTCTTATAACCCACGATTCACTTCACTTATTTCTCTTTATCTTATTTCTCTGTGTTATTTTGATAAAAGGCTTACTAGACTCTTCTTTCAGTTGATTTTCCCTATGATTTAAAATAAGAGTATCTGAAAATGTAAATTTAAGTATTTCTGTAGAGATCTTGAGCAGATTAAATGATTTATGATTATTATTTATTTTCCACAAATTATTGCTATCTATTTGCCATCTTTACAACATACTTTAAATAGGGATGATTAATGGCTGATAATCTTCCTAGCAAAAAACATATAGATTTAAACTCAATAAATATTATTCTTCCCCCTTATAAAAGCTGTGTTATTAAAAGTGGCTTCTTCAATCTATTGTTCTTTCTGCTTTATGATGTATTTTACTATTATGCTGCTCTACTCTTTAAGTTATATGTTAAAAATAATATTTTAGTAATGGCCTTGGTGGAAAATTCTTAAGTTTTGTTGAATTAGATGGAATTTTAATTAATTTTTTACTTGCTCTTTAGAATTTAAATTAATTATTTTTTTATATTAAACAAAATAATTTCTTAAAAGTATTAAAAATATGCTTATTTTAACTAGAGATTGTTAATAAAAAATTTACTTTTTATAATTTAGTATAATCTAATAAATTTAGCGTTGTCTCTAAATGCATTAGATTATTTTATATTTAGAGAATTATAAAGCTTTAATGATTCTTTAGATACAATTTAAGGTCTCTTTAGTAAATTTCATTCTACAATACTAAAAAATTTAAATTGAATGAAATGCTCAAATTGAACAAATTTATTGAAAGTTTGAATAAATAAATCATACTTATTGACTCTAAGAATTTCTGGCTTGGACTCTACTAACTAGTGCACTAATTCTATTTGAGGAGGATCTACTTGACTAATTATCTAAGAACTTTATAGATCTTCCACTATAGTAGGAATTTTAATTAAAATCGATGATTGGTTAAAATAATAAATGGAGAGTTGCAACTTCGTATCAGTTGAAATCGCAGACTCACCCCCCTGATCTGCAGCTTGTTCGATAGAGAATAGAAAATTAATAAGAGTTTCTTCTTTAATCATCTTCGTACGACCTCTCAGAAGTGAGATATGATGTGCGCATTCCTCTTCATCTTCATCATCATCTTCATCTGAACTTGTGTCGCTTATAACTCTTGACTGAGCGCTCTCACACAAAAGTTGCAAGGATGAAAAGTTCTTAGAATTTCTTGCTGAATCGAATGATCTAATTATTATTTAAATCTGACACACTTCAACTGCCACCGACTTTATCCATTTTAATTTAATATCTAATTTAATTCTCTTTTTTAATAAATTCTCAACTATAGTAAAATATACACAGAGCTATTCAAAATATTGATAGTCTTTGTATCGATGGACTGATTTGCGTTTTCGATTGTTGAATAAGCAGGTGTCTGATTTGGGAATATTGCCATTTAAACCAAGGTAGCTCGCTTTTGAAATCTGCCTCTTCCTTTTAAGCCAGCTTCCTTTAAGGATTTCCCATTGCTCAGCATTTGATTTATATTATGAATTCAATGTAGTTATAGTAATTTTAATTATTGATAGTGAGTAATCTGCGACCTAATCCAAAGCAAGTATTCTCTATATTCCTCCTGAGTGCGCTTTAGAACTGCTTTCTCTATGTTCATAATGACTTTCCTGTTTCTCTCTTCACTCAGGTGAGTCATCATGCCTTGTTTGTTGCTGCCTCTTGCCAAAAGCATCAACTCCTGCTTCTTCTCATTCACTCTCTCGTAAAGTTTAGTGATGGAGAGATTCTTCTCTAGATATTGTGGAGTGAATCTGTTTCGCTTTTGCTTATCTTTCTCCTATTTTCTCCGCTATCTTTAATCCTCAAGAGGATTTGGCTTCTATAAATTCTTATATCACTATGAATAAATTATAGAGGATATAGTTTTTTTTCTCATTAAGACATTTTGTCTCATATCTTTAAGAAGTAATTCAAATTATTTGTAGAATAGCTCAAAGCCATATTCAATGGATATATTTTAATCTCCCCTTATTTTTTATAATAAGGATTGATTATAATTAAATTATCATCTATAATTTATAATAAATCTTCTCTCTTTTGACCTGTTCATCTCCAGTCTTAAGACTAATTTCATATTCACTAAGAAGGATATGAGTGAATAATTTATTCTTCCTTGGCTTTAATTTTCCTCAAAAGCTTGGTTATATGTTTTTCTGAAAGATTTAAAATAGTAAATAAGTCTATATTTAAAGATGATCTACAGATTGAGCCCTAGGTGAGGTCTATATAATTCTAAGTCTTTTGACTTATTTGGCTCCTATAAAAAATAATTGGCTAGTTCAGCTTCGTATGACTACTGTAAATGTTCTGGCTTCGAGGATATTTCAATTTCATTTTCTGATGTTTTGTGGTGAGCGTTTGCTGGATCTTTGATCCCTCTTGGCGATGGGAAATCTGACAGCGACAAATAAATATTAATACGAATTTAGATTGACATGTTAGAGACTGGAGTTCCGATTCTCAATACTGGGCCAACTCCTCTTGCAAGATGATCCCCATAAACCTACAAGACCTCATCCTTCTAAAATATAATATAGAAAAAATAGTTATTCAATTAGTATGCCTCGAAAACATCATCACTTCTTTTAAGTTAACCAAGTTGTTCTTTATAGTGAAGTAGATCTAGCTCTTACTAAATCTCATCGTAGGTTTACTTGTAAGCTTAGTAGTTTTTCATTCTCTAGCTTGTGTTAAAGTCTATGAAATTTGCAATGTGCTTCACTAAAGCTCTCCTCGTATCAGACTATTATTTTAAAGTTAATTTGATAAATTGAATTCACCAGTGGACTTCTTAACATAAGGCTCTCCATTTGTGCTTTCTCTATCTGTGCCCATCCTGCTACTAAAAGGCTGAAGATTATTTGAAGATGCGTTTAGTCTGGAAAGAGATGCTCTTAGATTCATTCTGGTGCCTTGAGGAGTGGCAAATGATGAATTAATTGTTGTAGCAGGGGCTGTATTCAGTTATTCATTGTCCCCTTGGTCACTCCAAGTCGGAGACTCTTCTCTTAATCTCGATTAATCGTACTGCCTCTTGAATACTCTTCTTAAATCCTCATCTATAGTTTCTCCTCTGAGGGCTCTCTCATATATATGGATCAGCATTTGTTTTGCTTTAACAGCAACCAATTTTAGAAGAAATACTTTAAATTCAAATACTTTTTCATAATTGCACCTCTTTTTATAGCAAATTTCATATTTACAAAGAAAGCTTTAAAATTACTAAGCCTATTCAAAAGTCAATCTTCTATCCTATATTTATTAGATCTGCTTTCTTTTCTAGTGAACCTCTTTCTCCAAAGTCCATACTAAGCGTTAAATCCTAAGAACACGATAAATCCAGTTATTATAAGGCAGATACTCACAGCTTATAAAAATTTAAGAAACTTTTTTAAAATTGAATTAAAATTTGACTAATTCTTCTCTCTATTTTAATTTTAAATTAGAAATACGAATTAAGGTTATTTAATATGTACACCTAAAATAAATTAAATCTAAATTCAAAGCTCCTAGAGTCTTCATGTATTCGATTTTGATACTATCTGCACAATTTTTGGAGGGAGGACCTGTATTGATATTTTTGTAAAACCAGAATAATTAATTGTATATAAAATGTTTGGTTTCCACAGACTCCAGTGCATTCATATTTGTCTTCTAGATATGCAACTAGAGTGAGAACATGGGACTCAACTGACTTAATTCTTTAATCATTTACGAGCTAATTGTAGCACTGACTGAAAGTAGAGTAAGTGCCAGTGAAATATCTCTAAGGATTTGAGGGCCACTGATAGCTTTTCCAAGTAGTCTGATTCAAGGGAACGCATGGGCAGTAATAGCTGCACATGTACTGCTCAGGTAGAACTTTAGTTGCTCTGTTATATTCTTCAACGTAATTTAAGTAGTAAACAAACTTACACAAAATACTGATTGTGAGAGAGATTTATTGTTAAAGTGAATGAGATTTATCTGCTTAGATTGACGGTGAAGGAATCATAGTTTTGATTATCGCAGAACTGAGAAAGTTATTAACGGGAGGCGATAGTCACAATTACTAGTAGAATGCCAAGTCCAAGCGACAGAACGAACATTGAGAAAGAGCAGAATGAGTAGATCCCTATCTAGCAACAAGATCTGTACTTAAAATACTATAAATAAGATACTTTGAGGCAAGTATGCCGATAGCTCCTGTCAAAATAATGACTATCTACAAATTATCTATACAATTTTGACGATTGCAATAGCCAGTACACCCCAGATAATTGTGTCTTTAATGGCTTGCATCTCATCTCTGCGTTGTTGATTATTGATATCGTCCTCTGGGTCAGTTTGAACATTCCATATCTCACTCGAATTAGTTGCGATGTCAAAGTATA
>JAJKFJ010010302.1:0-13892 GCA_027382625.1 Tetmemena sp. SeJ-2015 | reverse complement strand
AATTCTTAATTAATTTAAGAGACTTGAGTTATTAATGTTTTAAGAATCTCATTTCTATTATAAATTCGGCTAGTATTAATGGAGTGAACGAATCTACAGTCATTAGCTCAAGGTAACATTTCAGAGTAAGATTCAAGCGTACATTGAAGTTTCTTTAGTGAAGCTGTGAGAAAATGACATCAGGAGACTCAGAATCTAAGCAGCTACATTATCATACAGTCACATTCTGATATCTCGTGAAGATGCTAGCGAGGAGTTCAATACACAAGAGAAGGAATTGCTTTGTAAAGCTGCATTCTTAGAGAATCATGAGGAACCAAAGGTGAGTGAAGCACACTGAACCACGACATGCAAGGACAATAAACGCATATAATTCGTGTATTTGTGAGCTAATTGTCAATCGACTCAAATCCAAAAAATTCATCTTTATTATGTGCTCTGCTAATAGATAATTCACTTGTCCAGTAAGTAGCCACTGTTTTTAGTCTTTTTACTGAACTTTAGAGAAGTGACTTCAAACCCATCCATAATTGGCATGTTGAAATCCATAAATTACTCTACAATTGTGGGATTTAATAAAGTAAAATTACCTTTTTTTTTGACATTTTTCGAGCAATACTCTGCCGACAAGGAGCGCTTACAGTATCAAGTTTTAACCCAGACGAAAAGTGCTTCGTCCTCGTTCGTCTAGGCCTTACAGAAGGAGACTGAAAAGTTTTTGACAAAATCGGGGCTGAAAGGATAATATAGTTTAAAATTTTTCTCAAGATTAATTAGGAATATCTCAATTTTTCGGCTTTTTGGGGCCTAGGATATATATTTAAAGCGAGATTTTTATTTAGTGCAGGAGGGAACTTGACTTCCGTACTCGTGAATTTTTAGAATTTTATCATGTTCAGTATAAATCAAAATTTTGAGAAGAAAATTGATTTAAAAATAAATCGTCTCAAATTAAACAAAATGGATTTTATCTGTGAAAGCAGAATTATTACAAATTTACAATATAATTATTGCACGATTAGGTGCATAATTTAATCCAAAGGATCTTATTTATTTTAAAATTATATCAGAGCCAGTATTCAGCTCAGTATTCTAAACAAATTTAATTTTTTACAGTTGATTTGAATTTATTGCTGAAGGCAGTTAAATTTTAAAAGAGTGAACTCAAAAGTCTGCAGAAAGGTAGTGAGAGGTTGTTTTAACCAAATTCCCTTCAGGAGAGAGACTCTACTTTTTTATTTAATTTAATCAAAACTTATAATATTGTTTAAAAATTAAATGAGAGATAGCTCTTAAAAATCATTTTAATACAAGTGGACAATTTACATATATCACTTATCATTCTAGAAATCTTGCAACTTTTTATAAATAAAATTATTTTATAGATGCCGAAGATCAGCCTTATTTTATAAATTTACCAGGGTAAATAAAAATAGCTTTTACTCTCAGGAGATGAAATTTACGTTAAAAATACTCAAGGGTTGTTTACAATCACTGACTCAATTTTTAATAACTCAGTGGGGAAGTAGTTTATTTATGTAGAAAATTCAGAAGCCATGTTTAGAGGATTAGCTTTATATACAATATATAAAAATTCAATTTCATTGGAAGGAGGAGCCATGAGATTTTACAATTGCAGGCAAGTTAAAACAGAAAAATTATTGGATATTAAAATTAATAATTATATTAAATCCAAAGATACAGTAAAATATGTGGATGTAAAACAAGTGAACTAAGTCTATTTATAATATAAACCTAAGTAATTTAATTCTTTGCAAATTTTGAGTATTTTCATTACAGATTTAAGAAAGACGACTTTATAAAAACACTGAAGCTCTTAAACTAAATAAGATTGATTACAAAATTTAGCATTTATAATTATTGATTTGCCTTTAAAAATACAAAGGTATAGGAAGGGCTTGCGATTTATTTTTAACTGCGACAAATTAGCTGGCACTTATATGATTTAACTAATCCTCAATTTTAATTAAAAATATAATCTATAATATTTCAAAATCTAATATCACTAATTTCCAAGCAGTTAAAGGTGGAGGGATTTTTTTCCTAGAAACTTCCTAAAATTTGCAGAATAAAATAGAAGAATAGGGAAATCTAACTTTGTAAAACTTTACAATAAGTGAAACAAATTTTACGAATTGCTCAGCTTAAAAAGGAGGGGCGATATATTTAGAGAACTCCAGTCCTCTGATCATTAACGCAAGTATTTTTAATAACAATTCAGCCTATCTAAATGATTAAAGCTATTCTACCACATAAGGATTTGGAGGTGCAATATAATAGAAAACTTATTCGTTATTTGAATAATTATTTGATCATATTAAATGTAATAAAGGAATAGCAATTTAAGTGGCTTTTATGTAAATAATTATAGTATAATTTGATTAACAATAAAATTTGAGAATTACATTTATTTAATATTTTATTAGAATTAGAACATTTAAAATGAGAAAAATTATCCATTTTTATTAAAATTAATTACTTGCCATAAAAATTTCTATTGAAGTAGAATAGAGAAAATAATTTTATAGGTGGGATCTTAATAAAAAAAAAGAGATTAAAGAAGCAGTTCTTTGAATATACTAAAATTTATTAGAGTTAAAGTTTAAGTCTTTTAGTTTAAATTATTTCAATCAATAAGAATTTAATTCTAGCAAATTTTCCTCCTTTACAATATTTTGTAGAAGATGCTGGAAAATTTCACTTCTGCCATAAGTGTGTGAACTAGGTTAATTCCTTGTCTCAGAACTTTAGATCATCAATATTTCTCCAATGATGCCAACTTTTTAATTCAAGTAGAGCAAATTCATAATAAAATTTGATGTTGTTAAAAAGGCCCCTTTTTCATTAATTTTGTTTATCGATTCCTATTGCCTGTTAAATTTTAACTATAGCGTTTAGTTATCGAATGTGAAAAAGATTTGTGAGAACATATTCCGATTTACTGCCTCAATTCTTCTCCTCTTTACTTTAATTTTATCTGATCATCCTTAATTATTAAAATATATATTTTATTCTTCACAAGCGAAGGATTATCATCAGCAGCTTAGCTATATTTAAATGAGACCACAATATTCAAAAACAATTATGCAGCAGAGTCTGGGGGTGCCTTGTATTGGGACTAATATGAGCCATATTTTTTAAGCAACTCATCATCATTCAAACTTCATGCTGCTTTGAAATAACAGCTGATGACTACAAATTTAGTTATTAGAGTAATTATATTAATTAAAATATTTATAATATATGCACTTAAAACCAAGGCTTTAAAACTACCTATTTATAAATAAAAATATAATAAATAATAAGATTAATTGAGAAAAAAAAACTCAATAAGAATTATCTTTTAAAATTTTAATTCCTCATCGTAATTCTGCTTTAAATAGGGATTGGACATATCAAAACATAGAATCTAGATTTAAATTATTTTCAATAAGCTTTTCCCATTTTAAAAATGAAGGAATAGCTAAAAGAACACTCACCTTTTAATTTGATAAGATTAATACAAAATAAAATTATATAGTGAGCATATAGCTGAAAATGTCTAAAATTTTTATTAATTATTTTTTATTCTAGCGCAAAAATATATTTTTGAAGATTGTTCTGCTCTTTACGATAAGATTCCATCTAGTCCTCCCTTCAAATAATTGACAATTTGATAGTTTTATCTGTTTTACCCCTATTTTGCATTACTGAATATTATCCATTCATCCCCAATTTTAGACTACTTGTTAGGAAGCCAGCTTTTCCAGTAAGTAGCCACTGTTTTTAGTCTTTTACTGAACTTTAGAGAAGTGGATTCAAATTCATCCATGATAGGCATGTTCAAATCCATAAATTGCCCTACAATTGTGGGATTTAATAAAGTAAAATTACCTTTTTTTGACATTTTTCTAGAAATACTTGGTCGACAAGGATCGTTTACAGTACTAAGTTTTAACCCAGATGACAAGAGCTTCGTCCTCGTTCGTCCAGGCCTTACAGAAGAAAACTGGAAAGATATTGAAAAATCGGGCCTAAATCTTCTATATCTTTACCTTCTTATAATTATTTCACTAATTAATTGTAGGTTCAAATAATCATCTAGGAAAAGATGACAAATTTATTCATTCTGAAAAAATTTATAAAATGACTCTAACGAAGATAGTCTATAAATTAAATTATTAAAATATTTAAAACACCCCCATTTATAATTTAATGATTCTAGGAAATAATTAGACTCCATATATTTTTAAATTAGATTATTGCTATGATTTGATTTTATAATATAACAATAACAACAGCGCTGGAATCTATGGAGATAATTTTGCTAGCTATTCTCAAAAATTCAAACTTATAGAATCAACTTAAGTATCAGAATCGAAAAGGAGATATCTCTAAGCATCAGCATTATAATAGCTCTCAGAGTAGTCTATCTTCATTTCAAATTTCTAAAGTGGAACTTAAATCTAAACTGTCACCCTCGCAATAGTAGATATTTATGATCAGATCATCAAATCAGATAATCAATCTGTAGTTTAAGTTATTGTAAATACAACGTTCAATGCAGATACAGAATTCTTTAATATAATTAAAATTCAATTAAAGCCAAAGAATTTATAAATGATAAGTGGAAGGAGTTTTTAAGGTAATTTTTTAATTTTTCCCCGATCTAAAACGTAATAAATATCATATATAAATTTAAATTTAAAATCTTCTTAACAAATTTGTAATTCTTCTCTTCAGTCAAAAAGTGCGTTTTAATATTTAATTTATAATAAACTATTTTGAGGAAATTTAACTCTAAACTTGTATATTTTAATAAAATAAGATTCAGGAATGCTAAACATAAGAAAATACTTTTCATTTTTGAATACGTACAATTTTTTGATTAAATGAAGAGTAAGAATGGGCAATCGATGATAAAATTAGGGACTCAAAGTGATTCTATACATTAGATAGTGCTAGAATTTGATTTTGAATATATTTAGGTCTCAAATTCAAATAATTTAAATATCATAATATAAAAATTTATCTGATCTTTATTAAAAAATGACTAACTTTTAAAGATTAGGATAGCATTTGAGAATAAATTTAATGAAAGATCTTAATAAATATTATTAGAAAACTCTTGGTAAATATTTTATAACTACCGTCATTGGAAGCATCTTAAATTGAAAATACTGAAAATAATTGTAGAAAATGAAGATGGTCGCACTCCATTACTAATATATTAAAACTATAGAACTATTATCGAATCAACTCTCTTTTGTAATAAATGTTAAATTAAATCAGAATCAGCTCTGTACCCTCCAGTTCTTGAGGGTAAGAATAGTTTCACTGCTGTGTAAGGAATATTGACAATTACAGATTGGAGTTTCTACTCTGCTCCTGGAAGAAACCATAGCATAAATTTCATAACTGAGTCTTTTGACCTTGAGAAAGAAAGCAGTGTTAATTTTATGTCATAACTTGGAGCATCTGACTTGAATTTCAGATTGACTATCGAGCTAAGAGAATGCTACTTAGGAGAGTAATTCACTCCATCAGGAAAATGCCAATTTTGTGATGCTCCTACATATATACTACAAAAGATGTCAACTCCTGGCGCATGCAAAGACTGTCCAGAATAGGCAATCTGCTTTGGAGGCTCTGTACTTGGTCCAAAACCAGGCTATTGGAGGCCAAATAATTAAAAAAATCATAATTAATTGGAATTTAAAAAGAATAAATATATAAATTAATATTCTCTTTTATTTCTATTTGCATTTAAAACATTTTAGCCTAAATAAACTATCTTCTTAAAAAAATGATCTTAAAAAAGGAGTATCCCCTTTAAATTTATTTGAAAATAATGAATCAACTTACTTCATAGAGTGTCTGAATCACGAATCTTGTTTAGGAATAAGTAGTCCAAACTATAATCCTATTGGAGATTGCAGAGAAGGATATCAAGGAATAATTTGTGCAGACTGCTAGAAAGGCTATTTCAAATCAAGAGCACATATGTGTCAGAAATGTCCTTCAAGAACTACCATTTCAATCAAGATATTCAATTTTATATTTATAAAAAAAAGCATTTATAAATTTAGAATAAAAAGTGCCAATCTTTTTGATAATCAAATTAATGGCAAGTATATTTTGTTTTATTAGTTTTAAGATTCTTTAGTTAATTTGAATATTTTATTGTTTAAATAATTTAATTTGTAAAATTAGTGAATTATTAGCTTTAAAAATAAATGTATATATTTGCTGCTGCTTTTGGATTTATACTTTTAACAGGACTTCTAATGGTTTCATCAATATTTTTTATAATATAGGTTGGATCGCATTAGGTAATCGATGATTGTAATTTATTGAATTTAATCAGAAATACATAATAAACATTCATATAAAAAACTAAATTATTTTCAATTACATTTATAAATAAAATGGAAAGGAAATTATTAAACCAAGAAGGCTAAGTATCCTGCACAGTCCAGTTATGACATTGGTATTGAATGCACACAAATATAACTAAACAATTTTATATTACAATTATTATAAGGATTTTCATTAAGTTTAGCAAAATATTCATAGCATTTATTTTGTGTTTAAGGTGGACAGCGAAGCTTAGAGAGAGAATATTTAGCACTCAATTGTAAAATATGCGCTAGAGTGTTAGAGATGAAATACTGATTACTCTGCTTTTGATAAATCAGAAGAGAACTGGATAAATAAAACATACAGAGTAAGTGTTTAGACATATGTTACAATTTCATTATGTTTAGTGAATGAGTAAATCACAAAGAAACTAAAAGAGCTCATGTAAACATAATGAAATTATAATAATTGCAAGAATATAATCTAAAAAAGGAATATTCTAAAGGAAAATATCTATCAGAAAAGTATCTTTTTATATTTTTTAATTGCAAATAGTTTTCAATGATGTTCACCTAATGTTAATCAACTCATATTCTAAAACATATATTAAATATCAATGGCTTTGATTTTAAGAGAAAGGATATTCTGAATGATTATAAAAACTTTAATTAATTTAGCTAAAATAGTAAGTTCATAATTTGTTTAAAAATGCTCAAATTTATTAAGGAATAAAATTAAATAATCTACTGTCTATAAAAAAAGCATTTTCAAAATATATCTTACTCTTTATTTCATTAAGCTCACTATTTGTTTGAAGAAGAAAAAATTTTAAAGTGATATATTTCTTTTTTTATCCTGCTATAATGATTTATCTTTTCAAAATTATTAGTAAAATATTCATTCAATTATTAAATAAAAGAGTTAAAAAAGAAACTAAGCTATAACTTTGGAAAATAATGAGTCTTTGTTAATTTATAAAAGGCCCTATCATTATGACACATTCAAAAATAGTATGAAAATAAACAAAATTGTAGTCCAAGAATCTAATAGAGAAACTTGGTATTATAACCAGGGCGGCTTTAAAGAACTTTTTTATTAATTTTGATCCCTCTTTTAAAAAAATTTAAAATTTTAGCGTTAACTAATAGCTTTATACAAGAAGAATATTATCTACAGAGATCTGAAACCTGAAAAGTCAACTGCCACGGCTTTACCTCCTATTTATTTGACTTTCTAGTACCTTCTATTTTCTAATAAATTCTGACTTATAAACAAGAAGACAGAGTCTTAATTTTTTATATTTTATTAGCAGCTTACTTATCTTAAATATCAATAATTTTAGATATTTATACTCTTAAAATTTTTAATGAATTTTAGAATTTAAAATTTATTATATCTTTCATCAATTTAAGCTTTGAAGAACAAGTTTGACTTGAAGATAACCTATTTCAAATTGCTTTTAAATCACCTGCAATTGTTAATGGTGACTTGGTCTCTGGACTTCGTGTGGGACTTTGAGTTGCTTATACTTGGATAAGAATTCATTAAATCATCAATCCTGAGTTCTCTGGTTCTTAATTTCGATTGCTTAGTTGAAGAAGACTATTAGCGTCCATACTTTGGAGTGGTGAATAGAATACTATCTTTGAAAGTTATTCTTGTAGCTTTTCTTCCCATTTTGGCAGGACTGTGTTCTTTAATACTGTGGCTTGTTCTTAAAATATTTAGAAATATCGATAGCAAATATTTTCTGTCCAATATTCTGACAATCACTAGCTATTTGGTGTATCCCTCAGTTATTCTCTTTTGCTTTTAGACTTTGCTATACAAGAAAATAGATGGAGTCCAGAGACTATTTATATAGAATAATAAAAAGAGAAAATAATTATCGAGATTTTTATTTTTTAGTAAAAGCAAATTGTAATAAAAGAGGAATCAATCTTTTGTACTTCTTTTATTTCTTGGTTAATAAAAGATATATAGATATATCTAAATATAATTGAAATGAATAAAAATTAAAGTTTAATTGAAGCTAAGGAGTAATTTAATTTAATTATTCTTCTTAGACCTTTTATTAATATCAAAAGATCTTGAAATAGTTAGAGAGAGTAGTGAGCATAAATTCATAATTTATAACTTTTCATTACCAAGCTTCGTAATATGGGGAGTAAGTTTGCCTATTTTGGCATATTACCTTATGCGAATTGAGTCTAAGAAGGAGAACTATTTAAAGCAACTTTTGCAGAAATACGGTTTCTTAGTTTGGGGATACAGAGCCAAATACTTCTTCTGGGAGTTAATATTCATTAAAAATATAAACTAATTCATTATATAATTATGCACCAATAAAATTTATAAAATTCTTTCAAGAAATTATTTAAAAGCATACTTAATCTATCTTTTTTTAATAAGAAAGAAAAAATTTAAGCATTTAGTAAAAAAATATAATTTTAAAGTAAAATAAATGATTAATTCCATTTTCAATTTCCAATGCAAAATCAACAAAAAAAATTTTTAGAGAATACTAACTTCGCGAAAACTTTTACCACTGTGCATAATTTGCCTAACTCCATAATTAGGAGTAGTGATTTAAGCCCTACTCATTATTGTTGTTTATTTCATGTAAGTAAATCGTTAGTGCAATTATAACTACCACAAAATTGTCTTCTATTTTTTATAGACATTTAGCTTAATTTTACTTATAGGTATTACTTTGCAAACATGCTGAATCAGCCTTTCTAGTTAAGTGAATTTTTAGTATTAAATGTAATAATTTTGAAAAATCTTGAAGTAAATTTATAAACTTATTTAATAATCGATAACGCTTCTCTTTTTGTGCAAATCCTCACTATTTATTTTGGTTTGTTCCTCTAGATCAACTTTCCTGAGAAAATGTTTTATAATTCTATTATATGTGTGAATCAATTACTTGGATAGATTAACATATTTAACTTAACAAGAAGTCAACATAAAAATAACTTTAAATAACTTTTATACAAAATTTATATTATATATTTTGAGAGTTGGAGATAAAAAAACACAGACCGCTCCATTTTCAGTATATCTTTGAGAGAGTAATAGAAGGTGTTACTATCCTCAGCAATATTTGTAGTGAACATTCTGTTCCTTGTAGTGTGGTTGCTCTATTTCCTGAAGCATCTGAGAAACTATTTTATTAAAAAGAATGCCAGGCTCTACTTTATGCTTTCAAGATGTAAAATGCCCAGATTCTCACATAATTTCCTAAAGTAGCAGGCATAGGATATTGAAAACCAAAGAATCTTCGAGAGTGAATTCCTCAACCTAACTCAAAACTTAGTCAAATTATATGCAACAGAAGGAATCAAAATTAATAATATAGCGATCATGCTATTGATTTTGTGGAGCTGATAAAATTGGCAGTCTATCTTTAATTCTCCTTTGTTTTTGTTATAACACTATCAATCTTAACAACTGCCAAAAATTACAGTAAGATTTTAAAATTTCTTTGGAAAAATGTCACATTATCAATTTAAAAGATCTTGGGTGATTACTAATCAATATTATGTAAGTTCTTGTTTTAATTTTCTTATGGTCTCCTCCAGTAGAGAAATATAAACTCTCATTCTTATTTATCTTCATTACTATCTTATCTGATTTATTAATAAAATCTCTTACTTCAAATCTAAAGTTTAGGCTATATGTTTTTAAATGTTGAATCAAACATATTTTTTTAACTTTTTGGTGCATTTTTAATTAATTTAAGTTTTAATCTCCTTTAAATTTTCTTATCTAACAGCACTATTTTTATTAAAATAAAGGGCTCTTTAATTGTAAAATGAAATTTATTTTATAATATTTCTATTGCAAAACTTCGGAAATACACAGACATAATATAGATTAATAGATTCATAAAGAAGCAATAATTAAAGTGAAATTTAAGTTATATTTTATTAGATAATTACAAAATATTTTCTCTATATTTAAAATAGTAGATTTCTAATAAGTATTTAATTAATTTATTTTTTTAATTAATTTTGTAAGAGATGTTCGATAACCTATCACTTGATCGCTCTCAAGCTATTAGAGCAATACTTTTTTCTTTTGCTTATTTGTAAAGTTAGTTTCTCTTGACCAGACAATAATTATTGTGGAAAAAAAAGTTAAAATACTTAAACATACATATTTTGAAAGAGTTTTCATCGCTTAAATTAAAAATTATAAAAATGACTTCTTCAAAAATATTTTATTCTATTTTTAGTCGCGAAATAGAATTAACTTCCAGCATACCTCTCTTAATTAATCTAAAATTAATCCCCAAACCTTAAAACTTAATATCTGGAGAAGAGTTTATTTTTTGAATATTTGCTATTTTTTTCTCAGTCACACCCATTATTTTTAGCAAAGCAGCACACAAATAATTTGCATACAATATTAATAAATGAAATAATTTGTTTCTATTTTAAGTAGTTCAAATCTACTTTAAAATATAATTTGTATTAGTTATATTTAATTATATGAGTCTTATTATTCCCTTTGCAATTTAAACTAATTTAATTTGTCTAAATTTTATAAAATTGAAAGATATTAAATCTACTTACATATTTAAATTGAATATTGAGAGCTATAATTATTTAAATTCCCTTATGAGTAAAGTATTCTCAGACAACCAACAATTCCAAACAGTGAGCACTGTAAAGTAAGATAATAACTCATTTGTGATTTCCATTACAGTTACTAAGGAAGCCCAGAAATCATCACTTTCTTAGAGCGTAACATGCTTTCATCTGGTTTGAGAGGTGCTAATGAAGAATTTATAGAGTAGAATCAAAAATAAATTGTGAAAACCTATTATGGCAATCAATAAAATTATAAGGCTTATAGATTTTTTATTTGATAAATAGATAAGCTCTCAATGGCAATCAAGTTTAAATCCTCAATTTATAAATTAGGGTTAATTTTTTTTGGTGTAAAAGTTTTTACTTCAGCTATAATTAAAAATGAACCCTTAATCAAAATAGGATATCTTATCAAGTTTTCTTATTTTTGAATTTCTTTTTCTTAGATTACAAAAGGTCTATAATTCCCAAAAACGCCTCTCATAAATTATTTAGTCCTTTCTTTTGATATATTCTTTTTAAAATCTTTAATATAAAAAGAATTTTTAATTAACAAATTGATCCGTAGTGTAATATAGGTTCAAATTTATAAAATAAAAAGTTTTAATGAATCAAAACGCCCAGAGTATCTTTGACAGATTATCCAGAAATAAACAATACTCAAAAGATATTTTATATAAAAATAATGCCAAAAGATACCTTTGAGGTCTTCAAGCTATAGTCATTTTAGTCTTTTTAAAAGATAGAAAAAATTTGTTCAAAAATTAAAATGATCATATATACAAATCATTAATCTAGGAAGTACATTTTAATTCTTGAATTTAATTTCTAATTACCTTTAAAAATAAATTATTTTTTTACAATTTGTCATTAAAAAAAACATTTATTTTACTTTACAAAGAGATTTTGAAGTGATTGAGAATCAGATATTGCCGAATGCTTCTCATTTCAAGACTCAGAGCCCGACTCCTATTCCTTACCCAGTCAAGTTCTCTGATTTAGAGGAATATAGCAATCTTATGGAAGCTGAAAAATTCTTATAAGCTATTCATAAATTTATAATGCAACATTAAATAGGTAGAATTTAAATTTATTTTATAATTTTATAAATTTCAGCCAAAAAATTGAATATAATGCATAATTTCTTCTTCAATAGCTTGGTCGATGCTCAAGAACTTTCGCTTTCCGAGCAAGAATTATAATCAAGCCATCTCTTTCATAATTTCTAAGATAAGTAGTAACCTTAGTCAAACCTAAGGTAAAGATAGATTAGAGTTACAAGAGAGGAGAGAAAGACGAAGAATGATTCTCTTAGAAATCAGATGCAGTTTTAGAAAGGAGTATCTTGTCGAGATTAGTCCTTAAATTTAATTCCTGCTCCAGATTAATATTTCCCCATTCCAACCAAATAACTTCACACCTCAAGAGTTTGTTTTAATTAAGTTCGCTCAGACACTCCTCACCATTTTCGCTAACTTTAATCACATTAGAACACGAGTGCAAATGAGGAGGTGAAATTCTTGGACAGAAGTAGCCGCAAAAGATTGGATTTGCGAGGAAAGGGGAGAGGTATTTATGTAAATGATTGGCAACGAAATTTTCTACTTTAGCCTAAAGTTGATGATAGATATTAGACTTTGGGTGCTCTAGATTCCAATCCTTACTATGAATTAAAGGTCTAAGAAGTTGATGAAGTTGCAGATCTCAGGCCACTTGCAAATAATGCAAGCACTACAAAATCTTTGGTTCCTCCTCTGAATTTAGATTCAGCTAGAATGAGAAATGCAATAAAGAAGGAAAGTATTTTGGATTCTCTTACAAGTAGAAATGCAAAGTTAAATTCAAAAGGCTCCTCTGATCTATTAATTTTAAATTATTTAAGTTCTAGTTGAGAGTGAGGATGCAAACATAATGAACTACACTAATTTTTTTAATTAGATCATGCTTTAAGAAGCTCTTATCTAAGTATCTGCTATCCGCTCTAAGCTGCATGCCCTCCTTAGTTCATAAACTTGTTCAGACTTCGAAAAATAAATTGATTCCCCTCTTGCTCAAGATTCTTTGAGCATCTTCAGTTTGGATGCTTTTATAATTTATTTTAATTATAATTATAAATATGTTTTTGTTATAGAGTAGTGTAAGAACTTAAAGCTCTCTATTTCATTAAATTAAAAATATTTACAACAAGATAAAAAATAAAATTTAACAAATATAGAATCTATCAATATCTAATGTCTTATTCAAATATAAGAAGCATATCTTATTTTAGCTATGTCTTCAAAAGTGAATTTTGAGTTCTGTCTTTAATCCGAAAGAATACCTAGAATAATCCAAGCCATAGATGTGCCCTCTCTAGGTTTTACTGCTGGGTTCAAAGCCATTAAGGAAAATTTTTGAGGCTCATAATCAAAAAGTGTAAAACGGGCTTAAACAACAAAAAAAGAGAGACCTACTACTACTGTCATCACTAAAGTCAATCAAGATAATTAACTTTCAATTTAATCTTTTAAATACAAAAATAGATGCTTTTAATAATCATTATTTTTTCCCTTAACTTGCCATAAAAGCATTATTCAAACTATAGTTGTATTTATTATGTGACTATACGAAAATATATCTTATATAATTTTGATAAAATTTATTTAAAAGAAGATAAGACTAAATTATCTTCCCATAAATTGCTAAACCTTAGTGAATTTTTTCCCTATAAAATAATTATCCTTAATAAAAAAAAAATTATCTTTCGAACTCAAGCAGTACAAGATCCTCTTTGCTTTCCCCAAGAAATTACAAAAATACTCCTTTAAAGAATGGCCAGAAATTTAAATATGATCCAATATATTTTAAATCAAGTCAAAGTACAATGAAAAAGAAGTTAAAAAGGCCAGTAGTGAGGGACTTAGATGAGCTTTTGCGACAATGCGAAGAGCGAAC
>JAJKFJ010010299.1:0-13895 GCA_027382625.1 Tetmemena sp. SeJ-2015 | reverse complement strand
CCTCGATGGCCCATCTCAGTGAATCATTTGAATCATTTTATTTCCTTAATCATCCTAAATACTTAAATAGTTGCAATTGTTTAAGATTCAGGTAATGATGAAGAGAGCGATTTCAGTTTGAGTTTCCTTAACCATTTGCTGAAGCTTGAAATTAGATAATTTCAGGGAAGAAGAGACCTAAGAACGCTCCTGCGAAACCGAGAGTGGAGGAGAGAGCTTTGAATCCTGCGAGCTTCTTAGCAATATCTGCAACCTTGGAAGCCTCTCTGTATTAGGTAGATGAATTTGAATGGCATCTTTGGCTACTCCAACAACGTCAGCTGGGTTAACTCCACCCAATCTGCTAAACCACGTTTTAAATTGACCAAAAATTTAAATTTAGTGATAAGTTATTATGAGCGACTTCCTGGCCTAAGAAAGAGTCTGAGCCAGTAGCTGCAAACATCTCGTTGCTTGTAGTAAGGCTTGCTGCCATGGCAACAGTGGCCACAACCAGCAAACGCTGTGTGGACCAACAACTTTAGTTTCTCATAATTGTATTTTATTATATTAATTTGTGTCTATATATATCTATATAATATGCGTCATATCCTAAAAATTGCTGGTTGGATCCTTTGCTTAATTAAGCCTATATATTTTTAATTACTCTATATTAAGATATATTTTATAAATCATTTTATTCTCACTTCTTCTCCTTATAATTATGAAGATTATTTTTTTGCAAAGATGCCACTGATGCTTATATCGCCATCAGAGAGACTTGTAATTCTTCCCTGGAGGCGGCCCCGATCCAGAGATCCTCAAGCTTCACTTTGTCTATAATCGCTCTTGGTAACCAAGCCATCTTGGATATTTATAATTTTAAAGTGTTGGAGGCAGTCAGGAAGCTGAACTCAGACGAGGCTCAGAGATCTGCCCGCACCTCAGTCAACCTCCTTCTCAGTCTTACCACTAAGCACATCACCAACGGCCTCAGCTTCAAATAATATCTCTTATTTATTCGAGGATGGACTTTACGAGACTTTCCCTTGCGGACCTCAAATGACTCTCTGCAACAATCAACTCCAATCATATAAAGATTATCTTCATAATGGTTAAATATGAATGCTTTCGCTGACTTGGCGATGCGTCTTGACGATGTGCTAGATGCTAGCTTCAACGAGGTGCCCAGAGGAGAGAAAACTAGAATATCTTCCATCGGAGATAAGATCATGCAACTACTCCAAAACTCACAGTACTCACTCACCTACCTCAACTCTCAGTACTATCAAGCTAGTCACCCTAACGTTGACATCACCACTATGGACTAGAATAAGGTCTCTGCTATCTCACAAGCTGGCATTCTCCAGCAGATTTAACATTCAATTCAAATGTTAAATGCATATGAGCATTCATAGAAATATTTATAAATGAATAAGCAATGTAGTTTGAATAAAGAAATAAATAATATTAATAATAATAATAATAATAATAATAATAATAATAATAATAAAAGCTAGCCAATATCTTCTTTGTCAATCCTACATAAAACTGGGTAGATCATCTCTCGAATTAACAGCATTGTACCTCTTGTTCAGACTTTTGAGCTTCTAAGGTACTCTTTTTCCTAGTAGAAATCCTGGCGTCTTCATGAGCTTGGCCAGTCCTTGCTTCGCTTACTCCTCTTGCTCAATGTTATCTCTTTCTACTACTATTTTGTTCCTTTAAATCTGATGAGGTTAAGCTGCTTGCTACTCTATCTTCTTTATGAACTGCTGTCTGTTAGAGTTTAGTTGCTCCTTGAGGACTGACTTGCTTTAAGTCTTTCTATTGGTGTTTGAGCCTGGGAAAAGATCTGGCAGCAACTGTTCTTATTGCTCTTTGTTTTAAATTAAACCTTCATAAGTTTTACTGCAGCATATCTGGTAATGCGTCTGAGCCTTTAAAACACTACTTTAAATAACTTTAGGGATATCAAATTCGTGCTTAGCTAAATGCTACATCATAAGTTTACTCTAACTCATTGATTTGAACAGGCTTGCAAGCTTCCTCTTATTGTGGAACTTGGGAATCTCGGGCAGCACTCCTGCTTAATTTACATCAGCATTCATTGGAGATCTACTTCCATACCTATCTCTTGCGTTATCCTGAGAGTGCTCATCCTTCTACTTGTTAAGTTTCCATAGCTTACTCTCCTCTAGTCATTGTTGCCTGAAGGTACTTCTCCATATTAACTGTCCAACTCCATGCTTTTCAGCAAGAAATTTCCCCTCTTAGGCTTAAAATTAATGCTTAAATAAGGTTGTGGAAGTTTAGTCAAAGAAGATCTCACTTAGTTTGAGGGTGGCAGAAGAATCTACTCTTAGAGATCTTCATCCAGCAATATGCTAATATCTTGCTACTTTACACTTCGATGAATTATTCCTACATTTTGGGAGTCGATTGAGTTTCTCTTCTTATTTCCAAACCCATATTTGAATTTAGTTTAATACTGCTCCATGAAACTCTCCTCACCAGTCTAAAATTAAATTAAGGATTCTATTACTGCTTAATTATCTATAGCATAACTTTTGGATTGATTTTAATTTCTATAATACTCTGACTATTGGCCTTACGAGTGGTCTATTCCAACCGAAAACTACTTGTACTTAGTCATTTCCAAATACTGACTTCTAGTTATCCTGTTCTAAGCAGCTGATAACTCTATTATTGACTTTCCCACCTTAACTTAATTTTTATTGTCTTGGATGGTTACTCCATCTCCCGGACTTATCAGCTCATTCAAATTGACCATTGCCTCTGAGAGATCAATCTCGTTTTTCTCCTTCTTCTTGAAAAAGTTCTGAGTCTGTCTTTGCTTATCCTAGAGCACACGTTCCTTAGTCTCTTCCACGCCCCTTTTGATAACCTTCACTTTATGAATTTTGTTGATCTTGATCTCATCAAGCCGAAGGGGATTCACTCCTGATTGTAACAATAACAACAATAATATTTACGAATGTGCTTCCTTCTCATTGATTAGCAGCAGTTTTCCATCACTGGTGAAGGTGAACTTAGTTTTATCATCGTCAGCCCTTACATTTGAAGACCCTGGACCTGCTGCTCCCTTCTCCTTGGCATTTTCTTTCAAGTCAGCTGCTATCTGCTCCGCCAATTGCTCATCCTTCTATCTCCTTCTCTCAGTGTCTCTTTGCTTCTTCAGTCTTTGCCATTCTATCAGATCATCAACTTCTCTATCCTTATCATTCCTCTCTGTAAGAGGTGGCTGGTGACTAGATCTGTAAGACAGAAAAATAATTCTATGAGATTATTTAGACATATCGATTTTAACTGGTCTGGGATTGAAGTAGCCGAAAGATTCATCGTTGAGCACAGATACAGTCACTTCATCTCTACCCTGTCGGTTTCTTCCTTTAGTGAAGATGGATGAGTTTTACTGCTGATTTTTAATCAAATTAAGCACAGAGGAGTTCTTGAGTGAGCTAAGTGACTAATCCTTCACTCGAGAAGTATCCGCAGCATTCTTCTTGTAAGTTTAAATCTGGCTGATGTTAAGTTTATTGAAGCCCTTAACTTTAGGAGATTGTTTGATTACTAAGCTTTGCTAAATGTTTGTTGTATTTCTCGAAGTCATGCTTAACTTGCTATTGTTGAGTAAATCTATGAGTTGCTGCTCGGAAGGATTCTCTAAGATTTCATGGTTGTAGATTTCATCTGTGTCTAGATTCATAGGTTTGGGCTTGATTTGCCTGTTATTGGAAACTGAGTTGTCGGGTTTAGGTGGAGTGGGTTCTTCCTCCTCAGCATCCCACACATCTTCATCTATATCATCAGAATCTTGTTCATCTAAAGACATGGATTTGAAGGAGTCATCTTCTATAAGAAAAGCAGAGCTGGACTAAGACTCGTTCAAATTAAGTTTAACTTCCTCCTTTTAACATTCTTTTTTAATCCAAATCTGCTGCTGTTCCCAGTCTTTCCTAGTAGTCCAAGGAGTGGAAGAGTACTCTATCGAAGTGATTTGGAGAGTCAGGTTTATGAGTGAAGTAGCACACTCTGTCGTTAAATACTGCTTCATGCAAGAATTTATCATAGCGTTTGTGTACTACTAGGCTTCCCATTTGTTCAGGCACTCCTCAAATACGTATAGAGCTGCGTTCATTGACTCGTGGCCATTCAGAGTTGACTGATGCTGTTCTATGTACGAAAATGGTGCCACTTCCTGCCAGTGCAATGGTTGGTAGTAGTCAACTGTCATGCTCAACGGCAGTTACTCAGCTTACTTCAAAATTAAATCATTATAGTACTTATCTGCTCTCTATGAAGTAGTTTGTGAAGCACCTTCATCAAAATTTTAGCTGATCTATAACTAAATATAGAAATCTGTGACTTGTTATTGGGAGAGTTATCTTTAGTCTAGAATTATAACTAAATAAAAGAAATATAAATTTATTTTTTTAATTATAAGTGACGTTATTCAGAGGAGATTGGAAGCCTAATTCCTCTTTAGGAATCTGAATCTCGGTTTAATCCATTTAATTATAACCTTATTATTATTTCATCTCAAATCATTTATTTGCTTTCAGATACTTTAGATATGTTATTGTCAAAATATAAAGCACTTGCAATCTTAATTGTTGTTCTTAGACTGCTTGTTCATGATCTGATTGTGGAGGTAGATCTAGTTCTAATACTGCACCATGTCTTAATAGTCCTCATCCTCCTCAGTCTTCTTGTACATCAGCATCATATTCTCTTGGTGGGAGTTCTTTACAGTGTTGGCTGAGATGACTGCAGTAGCAGCCATTGTCTGCATTTTCTTTAGGTGAGTGGACTCTCTGTTGAGCTTGTTCTTGTTGTTGTGTAGAGTCAGGGCGGCATTCTCATTGGCCTTCATGGTTTGCTGTCTGATAGTTTACTGCTGTTTCAAAAGCTAGCTCTACTTTTTCATGAGTTTGTTCTAATAGCTGGAGTAGAGATGATTCTGGGCTGATACTATATCCTCTGAAAGGGTTGGCTCTTTCTTAATGAGTTTCTTGTACTTGCGCTACGTCTGCTTCTCTACCTCGTGCTTTGTAGCACTAGACAGTAAGTTCAGCTCCTACACTTAATCATCCTGTTCAACTGTAGCTGAAATCTTTTTGCAAGTCAATAGGAAACCCACTAAGTCGTGATTGCTCTTGAGTTTGTAATATCTCTCAAGCCGCTCTGGGCTGTTTGTCCCTTCGCCTTCTTTCTTTTCTTCTCCTTCTCCCTCTTCCTCTCCTTCTAGACCTTCTCCCTCTTCTTAGTTTTGATTATCGCTAAAGGAGTTCTTATCATTTCTAGACTCAGGCCTGGGTAATCTTGATCCTTGCCTTGATAGAGGACCCAAGGATCCTCCTTACGCAGATGGATTGATGCTGTTGTGAGATGAGTCCAGTAGCTTATTCTTCTGTCTTTCAAATTAGTTTTCTCTCATGAGTGTCCCATGCGCAAGCACTCCATCCTGCCTATGGTCAACAGTTCTCTACTGAGATAGTTTGACGTTGCTGCTACCAGGGCTTCTTAGCTTGTCTATGTCAATTGGCGGCATGCCTTGCATCTTGGAATCATCATCTAAGTTTTCATTGGTCTCTAGATTCTTAGATTTGGATATAGTGATTGAGTTATTCAGACTCTCATGCTGCTCCATCATCAGCTTAAACTGCTGACTCAAGTCTTATATTTTTTCCTTTTGCAACTAGAACAAAATTAGGGACTTAGTAATCCTTACAAGATTATACTAGTGCAGCAGCAACTGGTATTTAGCAAATTTGAGAATCATCTTGTAGCTGAGATTGAACAAATGCTGTGAGTGAATCACTATGTTCCTGAATTTCACTTGGTTGCTCACCTGGGCAAAGAACTCCCTATAGATCATATCACAACTCAAAGCTTACTTTGTTTGGACGTTTGCAGATTCTTCTGGTCCAAAAATATCCTTAATCAGCTTTGTCCCTCTACTCGGGTAGTTGATGGTTAAGAAAACTAGTCTCTGAAAGTAGAAGAAGACAGAGTCTCGCACAAATTGAATTGATATCCAAGGGTTAAACACCTGCAGAGTCTCATACATGCACTCCATAAAGGTCTATATTAAATTAAGAAGGAATAGAATGCTACCTTAAGATTAATTGAGTGGAATATAACCTCAGTGTTAATCGTATTCATGCTGTCGTCAAGCTCAGTCTGCAAGTAGCTGCTCTCATTATCTCTTTTGAAAGATCTGTCCTCCTTGATCACTTACATCTTCTCTTAGTACTTATCCGCCACTAGTTTGTTAATCACCTCATCTGCAAATGTATCAACTGTGGCTGCAATGAACCACAGTCTTTCTTCGAACAGATAAACAAAAGGATCTGTCAAGCCCTTATACTGCTTCTTCAATCTAGTCCAAGTCATTTGAAGACAGATAATCAGGGCTAGCCACTTAGAGAAAGTCTCTCCCTTTGCATCTATGGTGTATTGCATTTTGTACTTTTCAATCTTAGAAATCGGATCTACCTTCATCCTATTTCTCACCTGTCTTAGCACTAACTCTATCTAGTCAAATCCGAATGCAGACTGATAAATGGTTCTCATCTCCACTACTACCTTCTCAACCATCCTATAGTTGATAACTTTGGCATTCAGTTGGTCTGAAGAAAGACCATTCTTGAGAAATGATCTGAACAATCCCACCTTGTAAGCCCCTTCTCCAAGTACTTGTTCAAACATCTTCTTCCTATCTTTAACTGCTTGAAACTGTGAATACAGGAAGAAAGTCATCAGATAAGGCTTAAATGATATTTATTTAATTTTACGATTTTAAGGCAAGAAGTTATTGAAGTGAACGAAATCCTCCCCATCACTAGCCATAAACTGAAAGAACTGATCGTAAACATCAGGTGTGAAAGCCTGCTTGGAGTAACCACCCTCTTTGAACAAGGCAGCAATTCCAGAATCAAACTTAACCCCTGTCATTTCCATGATTTTCTTCATCTTCTGTTTGCCTATTTTCTCTGCATAGATCTCTATGATGTTGTTAACTTCCTCTTGCTGAAACGTGAGCGACTCATCAGTGTCATACTGCTAATAGAACTTCATAAACATCTAGTGCACTTCTTCGATCTTGAAAGCAGACACGAACATTATCATCAATGAGGAGTCTTGCTTCTAGTCAAAGGCTACTTTGTAAAGCTGCTTGAACTTCTGCAGTTTTTCAGACTGAGCCAAGTAAGATATCTGCAGATTCTTTACGTGGTTATCGGACGGAAAATCAATTAAACAGTAAATTATAGTTTATAACATCCTCTCTATTGATGAACTGGAAGAACTCATGCAGTAGGTAGAATATGTAGCCCTTGGATTTGATCTTTTCCTCAAGGCTTTGAATGATCTATTCTTTCTTCCTCATCGAAGTCTTCAATTCAAAAATAACTGCTGTAAATTTAGTGAAGGTAGTTCCAACAGCTCTCATAAGATTAACCTTGCTCATGTTGATGCTCTTCTCTGGGGATTGCTTAGATTCATTCTGCTTGGAGGGAGATAGTATTTATGAATTCTGCTATTAGGGTTTCTCAGGTGATTATTAGCTGACTAGTCCTTTATCAATCTACTGTTATATAGACTACACCAACTCTTAATCCTGCTGTTCCTCTATCTCCTCCTTTTCCTCTGTGATTTTCTTGATAGTAGATTTTTTAACTAAAGCCATGATTAATTTACTCTAACTTCCACTTAAATTTTAACCTACGATAGCAGAGAGTGAGTGATGGTTTGAGTAATTGAATTTGAATAAGAAGAAGAGTGGTGGTGAGTTATAGTTATTTTCATAATAAATTGATCCATGGCGAGTAAAAACACCATGCAAACTCAGCAGCAAATGCTCCACAGTTAATAGAGGTAAACGCACTCGCAAGCACCTAACAGACCCACATCCTACCACCAACCCTCACACAATACAACCAATTTATAGCAAATTCATAATCTTTACCCATTTTCAATAGGCATTATAAATTATTGAATGCTGCCCAGAGAAACCTATATCAACAGGCTAAGAGCCATCAAACAAGTTGCATTTATTTTTAAGTTAGAGTAAGTATATTGCTAGTAATGCTTCCTTAATAAGTGATATTTTTATACAAAAAAATTAATGATTCGATAGGCGCCACTTCTCAAGAGAGGCCTCTCCAGTAGAGATTCATCAGCAACTCAGAAAATCAAAACCAGTATGCATTTGCAAGTCAGGAAAGACCCTCTGGTGGCTTCCAAAACAAACTGAACTCGGGCATGCTCGCATAAAAGACCACTTAAGGAATGATCTAACAAACTGGCACCTTAAAACATTAACAATAGAACATCCAGCCATTCCCCTCCTCTAATGGCAAATATATCAACAGTACTGCTAAACTCCAAGGTGGTGGTTCTTAATTCAAGCAAGATACCTCTCCAATGAGAGTCACACTTGACCTATGGGATGCCAACAAACAAAATGTCCAAAATAATTAATCCTCATCAATAAGACAAGAACAAATCCTGAAGCAAAATCCAAATTAAAGCTCAAGAGGACCCAGTATGGAAGTCAAGCTCAATCAGTACCTCAATTCCAATATACAGCAGCAAAGCATCCAACAAATGAATGGGTTGAATAATAGAAACTCAAGAGTCTCAAATTTGAATGCTCTTACATCCAATCAGTCTAATTTATCTCAAGGTCAGTCTTAGCAAATGCTCTCACCCGGGCCTTTTCAAAATGATACAGCTCTGAAATTAATGGAAAATTAAATTTAATTTATATATTTAATTAAAATTTAATAAAAGAGTAACATTCGATTCAGCATAAGATTCTAAGAATTTTATATCCTTGCAATTTTTGCGTGGAACCGCTCAGTCAAATGTTATTAGCGTCTTAAATTTGATAAGCTTCATAACGATGTAATTTTCGAATTGGAGAATAATTTAATTTTCTATACTAATTCACTATGTAAAAGGTTTCCAGTAGACTTAAGGTGCACATTACTTTTGCTATCATCCAGTGAGTTTTTCAAGAGCTCTCAGTTTTATAATGTTTTCCCTTCTGAATTCAGCATATTTTGTTGTTGGAATAATCTATTTCACTTGAGACAACAAAAATGATTTGAATCATCTTGTGTAAAGAACTCGCCACAAGCGCTTTCCTATAATGACTGATAATTTTATGTTGCTTAATTACTTAAATAATATTTGCCCTTAAATTAATTAAGAAAAAAACGCAAAATTAATAAGTTTCTCATTAAGTTTTTTAAGATAAAAGCAAACACAATCTCTAATAAAGAAATTATTTAAGAAGGGAATTAAGACTTTTAATTTAAAATAAAGGTCTTAATATTTACTAATTATCTTAAGTAGTAAAGTGATAAATTTAATAAGTTTTCTTGTTTGTTTTCTATTTTAGCAATTAAACATGGAAAAATACTTAGATGATGCAATCAAGCCTCTACTCATATTTTGGAAAGCATTCAGAAATTACTACCTTCACTAGACCTCTGATGCTCCTCCCTTTATGACTCGAAAATATGCAGAGGTCACTTTAACTCATCACCAGCACTAAAGATATCTAAATGGTAAAGAATAAAGAAATCGGATAGATAATGCAGTAGAGGCGAGATCAAGACCAAGAATGGTTATAAATGTTGAAAATGTTGCAGGGGATAGGCTCTACAACTAATCTATTGAACACAAAAGGTACTATCTATATATTATATTGTATTGCAATAAAATTCTTCTCAAATTCTACAATTTCATCTTTATTTCAATTTAAAAATTAATGCCTTCATCATATCTAGCTGAGTTGCAGCGGCTATAGATCAGGATGTGAATCTGTGATTTCTTATGCCACGAAATTACAACTCCCCATCTTATATTTTAACCATCTCCGAATTTAATTAAATTTCTACTATAATAGAAACCTATAAATAAATAACAGCTAAGCAAGAGCTTCTCATCTAATAAGCAGGCAGCACTCTCAATTCTCCAATGGGAACAATTCAAATTAGTTTGAACCCCTTCACACAGTAGATTTAATTTTCTAAGCTTAGTTTGAATAATTTGGACAAAACTATTCTCTTGAAACTTTGATAAAGTAGGCCTAATAGAAAAAGCTAAGCACTCAAGGCTCAGTTTCAAGCGGAAATTTCGATTAGACTTAACAAAACCCCTTTTAAAATATGAACCCCACTTCTCTTTAAGGTAATCCTTAAATTCTACTTCAATAGCAGCAATAACAACAGCAGTAGCAGCAGCAGTTGTACAACTTTAATCATAAAATAGTGAAGTTTGAAGGGGATAACGACCACGTAGATGAGGAATATGAATCAAGTGCAGAGAAGAGGATTCACACGCAAGAGTACGGTAATGAAGTCTAGCGATACTATGACGAGGGTTCTGCAGACTCAGAGCCCCTTCATTCTGGAAATAGCCAAGAGGATGCCTTGCAATAAGAGGAAGAAGAAGGAATGGATTATAGTCCATAATAAGAGGATTCAAGTGAGGAGAATCAAGTCTTGTAGTAATAACAATCAGATAAATAAAACATGGTCAACTAGTTTTATGAGGATGAAGACTATCAATAAGATAGCTTTTAAAACTAACGCTAATCTCTTCATGAAGACGACTAGCAGTCAAACCTAAGTGACGAGGAACAGTTCAATTAGCTTTAAAGACAGATTTAAGGTTAATAGAAAATTCAAGTTGTCAAGAATCAAATTGACAGTCCACACGATTTAACTGAGAAGAGATAAAACATCCTACTACAGGAATCTGATTATGGAATGAGTTCAGATTCCAAGTATCGCTTGAGCATGACTCCCAACACTAATAATCTGAAAGTACCTGAGTCTAGATATACTTAAATGCTCGAGAATTAAACTGAAAACAAAAAGTTCTCATAAGTCCAATAGTAAAATCCTTCTAACTATGACTAAAGAATAAGCAGACTTTAAAACCCTTTCGAAAATGAATTCGAGTCTGCTATTTCGAATGTGGAAATTAATAGAAATCTTGAACTGGCTTAAAATAAGTAACTATTGGATCAAGATGACTAGGCAGCAAACTACGTTGCCCAATCTTATGACAGCTATTTTCCAGGCTAAGACTTTCAAAAGAGATAAAATACTTATCAATTAAACAGTGATATGTGCAACTATGATAGTTCTTAGAACTTTGCAGCAGCTGAAAATTAGAGAGCTTAAAAATAGCAAGAAGTTTTTAATGGCAATTAAGTTACTGCGAAGAATTCTTCATCAATTATTGAGGGTAACACTCTAAATATGTTTGAAAAATCTAGAGTTCAAAATATCTCACCCTTTGATATGATGAGAAATGAGTATCTAAATTAAAAGCAGCAAGTTATGACAAAATACTCAGATTAACAGCTAATTCAATTAAACTTATAAAGCTAGAACAAAGAGTAGGAATCTTATGGGCAAAAACTTTAGAAACCTTATATGATGGATTAAGTAGAAAGAGATCAATAGAGAGCTCAAGTAAAGATAGATAATCAAGGAATTTCAAGTTCAACCGCTCAGTTCTTTGATCAAATTAAATTTCAAGAAAAGGAGAAGCTGCAATAAAAGATGTAGAAATAGTAAAACATACCAGACACCAAGTTTCTTACTTTTGATGATTTCATGAACAGGGATTCAGTCTAGCAGCCATTGACAAAGCAAAACTCAATTGAAGCTGAAGCAATCTTCAAAACTTAGAATAGAACAATAAATGCTTAGTCTCAAAACTAGTCACCAAGGAAAAATATTTCAAATGATTTAACCTCATCTGTCAACAATCAAATCAACCAAAAGACCTAACTCCAAAATTTAGCGTTATAATTATCTCATTTATTCGAGACTCATAGTATCTAAGTCACCAAGGCCTGACTAATAGCAAAGAGAGAAAGAATAAGAGCTAAAAAAGAAGCGAGAAATAGAAATACTCAAGCAAAAGGCCAAAGAAAAGGAGATGATGAGAGTCAAGAGAATAGTCAGTGCTATCAAAATTCAAGCTTGCGTTAGGGGATTCTTTGAAAGGAGAAATTTGAAGAAGCTGTAAGAGAACTTCAGATACTATCGCAAGTTCAGAAGGATGATGTCAATAGCTTATGGGAAGTTCAGACTCAGATTTTTACAAGGCCTTGTAAAGATGATGACACAGGCAAGTGAGAACAAAAGAATGATGGAGGATGATATGTTCAAGAAATATATGGAGCATTGCGTAGTTTTCATCCAAAAGGTTTGGAAGGGATTCTCAAGTAGAAGGTTCAAACAGAATCGAATAATTCAAGCCTACAAATAAAGAAGAGCGCTTAATGCTGTTGTTAAAGGTTGGAAGATAAGAAAGATACTTTAAAGCTGCAGAGAAGTGATAGACATCAAGAGAGATTTAGGAGACTTAGAGAAGTAATTTGGACTTGCTAAAGGCCCTAAAGATCCTCTGAATGCTTAAATCATGTCTCAAAGAAGGAGAAAGATAGAGGAATTGTGCAGACTTGTACCCCAGCTTTTAAGAAACGGGAGATGGATTTTAAATACAATTGCTTTTTATCTTCTCAATTCAGAAGAAGTTAGTAAATGTTCAACAAATTTAAGTCTAAAAGCAGCAATAACAAGCAAACAATCAAATAACTTTCGGATAGAGTAAGTTCAGTGCACACTAAAATGCGAAGTCACAAATCTTCAATCAAACTCAAGGATTGAAGAGAAACTAAACTCAAAATCAAAGGGATCAATCTCCTATCATCTAAAACAAAAGCAAGAATATATTCTCAGAATAGCAAAATAATAGGCGACAGGATATACAAACTTCGAACTCAAAGGACCAAAATAATATCCAAAGCTTCAGGCATCAAGAATAGATGCAATAAGAAGTTGAATCTAGCGTATTGATGTGGCCCTCAAGCAGGTAAAATCTTGTTTAAATTTATCTGGCTAAGAACGAGGAGGAGCTCTACTCTGAAAGATAAGATTACTAACTTGATATCCCAGCTATTAGAAAATTTAAAGTGTAAATTTTAAAAATAAGAGGTCCTTAAAATTAAAAAATCAATTAAATTTAAGTAGACAAACTGAGTAATGTTAAGAAATTCAGCTCGCTCCACCGAAGCAAGCTTCCTCACATTCTACTATAGTCGTATCTTCCATCATTTCAAAAGTGAAGCATAAAAATATAATATTATATATTGTAAAGCTCTGACATCAACGAGTTTATTGCTGCTCTTTTAGTAATCACTTCTTTCTCTAGTGTTGAAATAGCACTGTCTAGAGTCTTTTCAAATTCCTTCGTTGTCGTTGCCTTCTCAAATTAGAACTGAGAAAATAGTCTTCTATAAACAGGAGTTTTAAGTTGTGAGTAATACAATAAAAGTATATCTTACTGAGAGAAGTTTGCGAGTTCATATGCCTCAGCCACTCTTGAGTCGTCACTTGATATTACGATTCCATTTTTGTCGATCATCAACTATAAGAGTAGATTAATTTTGCCATCAAGATTTCTAAGAATGAATGGAATAGACCTGGATCTTTCATTATAATCATTATTCAATTGTTTAACTTACTGAATCATTTTTAATTCCTGATATGAGATGCTTGATATATGATTTGTAATGGCTAACTTGAGCATCGTGCTCTGCTATACTTTTAGCGCAGTACAACGCGTCATTATAAATATTTAATTATTAAATAAACTTGAAAAAATTAGAATTGAATGATTGTATGTGCGAAGGAAGACCTTTATATCTTTGATGTCTGACTGCTTTAAGCCATTATTGTAGAAATCAGAATGAAATGTAAAATTGAATTAATCGAATTAAATTTACAATTTAATTCCGGAAATTTTTTAAGCCCAAATTAATATATACATACCGCGGCTGCTTATTCAAACTATGA
>JAJKFJ010010294.1:0-13897 GCA_027382625.1 Tetmemena sp. SeJ-2015 | reverse complement strand
GAAGACTTTAGATTGCCTGTTTAGGGTTAAAATTTAGCATGATTATAAGTATTAATAAAGAAATTAATTATACACAACTTATTTTCACTTTCTTATCATATTATGGGGTTTTGGGGTTTTGATTGTAATATGATCATAATTAAATTGATTTTTTAATTTGAATACTAATTGCTTTTCTTATTTATATATTTCCATACTGAGTCTTATTTTCGTAGAGAGTTAATCTTTGTAACGTTGTTCTTAGTCTAGAACTTTATAGTTAGCGTTTCCTTGCTATTAATTTATCTGAATCCTAATCAATTTTAGGAAAGACTAACTAAATTAACTTTTAATTTTGATTGTTTTCCTAAAATTTTACCAATCATTATTCTTTTACTAAATTAGAGTCTTAATAATTGTCACTCTATCAATACTAGCTGTGACTCGAAACCACATATACTTGGAGTATGCCTGTAGGTTTAATTTCTCAAAAAATAATAATTTTCGCATTTCCTTTTGATTTTACTCTGACATCATGCTATCAATTTCTAATTATTTGCTAAAAATTAAAATTATAAAAGCAGTATTAAAATAACTTTGCTTTCATTTTATTGCATTCAAAATTATCTAAATTCTGGACTTCGCTCTTCATTTCTGCTATCCAATTTAGCTTTTGCTTTCTCTTAATAGATTATTATTTCATCTTATGAAATAGATGTTTAAAATATCAATTAAGCTGCTGCTAAGAATCATCAAGAAATTTAATTATTATCAAAAGATAAATTAACAGTCAAATGCTAATAATTTTCTTCCTCTAAATTTAATAAAAGCTTTGGTTTTTTTTCAATAAATTTTAATTAATATCTATTCTCTGCTCAACTTTAACAAAATAATTAGCTTAAAAAGCGTAGAATATTAAGTTCATTTAGTGCTATACCTTTCTTCTAGTCTTCATCTTTTTAAGTTATATTATTTTCAAATCTTTAAATTTCTTCAAGTGCCTCATCTTCGGGAAATTGAACTGAGGAAAAGAGAAAGGTATTTGAGCGATATTTATTGCTCCCCAAATCATCAAAGAGCATGCTTGTTATAAGCAATTAATCATTTTTAGATGAAACAAAAATTCAAAGATTTTAATGTAAAAATTAATATTTGTATAAGGATGCATCTAAATTAACATTTATAAGTGATTCGTTCATTATTTAAACTGAAGTTTGCACTTAATGCAAAATATCTTTCTTTTAAGAATAAGTTAAACTATCATGCATAAACACTTTTATAACTTAATATTGTGCATTTGAATGAGAAATAAAAGTGGGTTAATTTAAGGAAATAGAAAGCAAGTTTTTAAAAATAAAATAATATTTATAATAAGTTCAACTTATTTCAATTTTATTTATTTTAAGAATCGTCTATAAATATAGATAGATTAATTTTTTGTTGTGAACGAATCTCTTTGCCTCGGAATCATTTCTACTTCATCTTCTTCTTTTGTAATGTAATATTTTGGAACTTGTTATGAGATAAAGGAAGACTAAATTAATTAAAATAAAATATCTATGTGATTATTTAGGAAATTAAATAACCAACGTATTAATATGAATCTGATTATTGTTTTTTTCCTTCTCTTTTAGCCAAGAAATTCTTAATAAATTATAACTCTTAAAGCTTGAATTTTTAATTAACTCTTAAATGTTGAGGCATCATATTTCATTTTTAAACTAGATAAAGGTAATGGGAACTTAATTTTTAACTTAAGAAAATCTTTTTTTAAAGACATATTGTAAATAAGATTAAGATTTGAATTTTGAAAAGTCATATTTAATGGAAATATATCCAAGTAAATTTATAAGATCTAATTAATGTATTAAAAAAATATTAAAATAGAAAAATAGTTGAAGTGACTCAAATATAAATAACTATTAAATCAGGAGATACAGCCAAAAATTCAAAAATTTATATCCACTAAACTTATTTTGAAAAGAGAATTAACTAAGATATATTAGAGACCAAGTATGAAGATACCTATATGAATGAGGAGTGTTATAATTTCTAAGAGGGTGGTGCTAAAGATATTACAAGAACAAACTTAAGATCAGGATGAAGTCGAATAAGTCTATAAAATCTATAACATCTTTGAGACCTGAATTTTTTTTAGAGTAATCTTCGAATTTGAATTTAATTCTATATTGTAATAATTGGGTAAACAAATATTTTTACATTTTTAATATGATATATATGATATATTTATTTATGAAGACTTAGTATTATCATCTGATTACTAAGTTTCTTTTTAAAGATTAGTTTGTCTTTGCCTCAAATTTATTTAAACAAAGAAGTGAATAATTTATAGGCTTTGAGATTGAAATTTATTGAAGGTTGAAGTTTTCCCTTACCATCTCTTTTGGAATATTTGGGATTTTTAATTGCTTTTGTATTAGATTAATTTGAGAAGCCTGTTGTTATTCAACCTTCTCTTTTAGTTGAATATCTTATAAGGCCATAGTTTGCAAAACTAGTTTTGGCATCAGAGGTTGATCTAGCTATTAAAACATTCCTTCGATCATTTAGTAGTCTATATACAGCAATTATAAATAAAATCAATAATTATTTCTCATAATTTATTTTTAGTTATATTACCAAGATGAAAATTAGTTTACAAATAATTAATAATCGTGAACTTTGATAAAATAAAAAAAAATTATCTAAAATTCTCCAAGCTTTTTAAGAGTCTAATAGTTATATAATTATACGAGATCCAACTACTTCATAGTAAAATCCTCTTAATTAATTATTTATATTACTTTAATTATCCAATTAATTCGTAGTAATAGCATCTACGCTTTTGAATTGAAGTTCGTTTAGACTTTCTAAGTACTTTTAAATCTTAAATAGTCGTTTGTTGACCGCTATAGCATTTTTCTTTAAATAAAAAAAAATTAAAATAATTTTTTTTTGTAAATAACTGAATTCTCTAAAGAATCTCATATCAATCATAACATGTAGATAATTGCAGCTAGCTAATTTTACAGAAAAATAAAGTCAATTTTTAACTCTAAAAAGATATATTGTTTCTTATTAGTACTAGTTTAGCTTATTCTTAAATTAACCTCTATATTTATGATTTAAATTTTAAATTTGAGAGCTCATCCATCCATATAATTTAATCTTAATCTTTATTAATTTTAGATCTTATTTAGGGTAAAAAATAAAGCCCTCATTTTAAATAATTTACATATTTTAAATGTCTTTAAGGTAAAGTCATCCTACTTTAAAATATAAAATCCTCGCACATATTTCTCTTCATCTCAGAAATGTAACTCCTTTGAGAGAGAAATAAATTATAGAGGTAATCTAAGTGTATGGGCACCTTCGCCCACTCCATTTCTTCCTTAGTCATCATCATCAAAGTGTAAACTCAAAAATAATGTATTTAACATTCTTAATACTTAAACAAGAGCTATCAAGTCATCTGCTCTACCGTATTCCACATTTTGAAGAGCAGTAAACGGAGCGTGCAACAAAGAAATCCTTGATGAAGAAAAGCTATCTTCCCTTCTCTTTAGGCTACCTTGATTATCTAAGAAGTTTTTGGAGTAGGTGAAATTAAAATTCAATTTTAAAAGAAAAATTTTAAATCGATTAACTAAGCCTCACCATTATGGAACATGAAATTTTTCTCTTAAACATCTCGATGAATAAAATAATTCAAATTTGTTACCTATTTAATGAATATAACCCAATTCGTGAATAAACTGGATAGCTCGAAACATGCCGCAAGCAACTGTCTTAAACTTATTGATCAAGAAATGATAAATTATAATTTAAGAGCAAATATTTTCCTCTTTCTATGATTGTGTTGAAGTTCTTGTAGCTTGAATTCAGGTAGTTTATCTTAAAGTTGATATATTTATAATTGATTTTTAAATTCATTAAGATCCATTATAAGGATTGCAAATTGGGTTATTGGTTGCTAGTCTGAGTTACTTTTCAAAGAGCCGTGATAGATATAATTTGGAATCCTAGCTGGAGTCACTCCTAACTATTTAGCTGCCTCTTTAAGTTTAAGTTTTAAATTAAATATTATTTAAGTTCTTTTAGGGCGAGAGCATCCTAGTTATTGGAACTTGCAAGTAGTTAGAACTTGACAGCCAATTTTTATTCACTATCCTATACTTTGTAAGATGCCACATATCCCTTAGATATTTAAAAATATTTTATTCAAATAAGTTTGCTAACATTAAAATGGTATTTAGTTAAAGAAAAATAAAAAAGTGAGTTCATATAATTCTAATCCTTTTTATTAAATGGGCTCTAGAAATATATGCATCATTACTTGATATGTTGATTCAATATTTTAGATTTTCGTTAAAAATCTTATTCAAAGAAAAAAATGATAAAAATAAATAAAATTGTTCTGATGAAGGAGTTTATTATTTAAGTAATATACTTTAAATTAAAGGTATGATAGATCCTTGGTGAATGATTTCGACAAATTCAAGCTTGATTCCAGACCTTTAAAACTGACTGGGCAAATTTTCCTTTAAGAAAGCGCTATCTTATTACAAATAAATATGTGCAGCCAATTAAAATCAAATTGCTCTCAAATAAAATGCTATTATTAGTTTATTTAGAAAATTTGTATACATTTAATTTAAATTTTTATTCTTTATTCGATCCATGATTTTTCTTATTTATTATTTACATATATCGTTCTCAAAATCTATTTTTTTTAATTCAGATAATAAATTTTGTAGATTTTTAAATAAAAATTAAATTTCTATTTTATGATGATAAGTAATTAAAAGTAATTATTAATTCTTTCATAAGAGTCCGAAATGAATATCTATTGGTTCAATTTACAAAGGTATTTTTATAATTAAATACTAAACCCCAAATTCTTAAGGAATTTAATCTAATTTTTGATCAATATATTATTCATTCCATTTCAAAAGTAATTTACTCGCATTTCCAAATTTAAAAATAGTTTTATTCTATGAGAAGAAGTGAAAATAAGAGGAGCAAATGATTAATCGTTAATTAAACTCTAATTCTAAATTTAAAGTTAAATCTTATGTTTACTATGAGCAGTAATTCTTTAAAACACTAGCAAAATTGTAATAAATAATCAGCTCTAAATTTTAAAGAGAGATTAATTAGAAAAATACAAATAGAATTTACTATAAGGTGAGAGGACTGTTTATTTTTTAATTAATCTGTAAGCTATGGAATTCAGGAATCTTTCCACAACATGAAAAATTAATTCCTCTTTTCAAAAGAATTGAGAACAATAAATCATATCATCATTTAATTAGCTTTTGAGTAATTGTTGGAAATTAAAAACATTCTTATTTTTTTTAATAAAATAAATTCTAACCTTTCATTCTGATTTAGTACGAAGGAATATATTTTATTTAAATTAACTTAATAATTAGAGAATATTACTTATAGATTAGCAAGAAAACACTTGATGAGGTTAACTCTAAGCTGAAGCAGATAAGGCTCTTCAGATGTTGAGTATGCTATATCAAAGAAGAGCACCTTTAAACTAGATAAAGACTCAGGCATAATCTTAATAGCTATTCCATTTAGCAGCTTGCCAATGCAGGATACAGTTCTCTTGTAGCTTTACTCTTTTCTCATTATTTATAGATTTGCCATTGCATATTGCCTAAAGAGAGCTCACTTAATTGAGAAGACAAAAATATAGGCGAAGCCTTAATAAGAGATACGTAAGACCTTTAAAAGTTCACGCTGGAGGGATTGAAGTAAAAAGGGAAGACTATCTCTCGTCTGAATCTAATGAGCTGCTTATAATTTAGATTGACGCCACTGATGCTTCAATCTTGAGGCTATTGAAAAATAGAGAACCTGAAGATACCCTTATTTTTTAAAAATGGAGATCTCGATTCTCCTACAACGGCTCCAATGAAGAGTCAAATTAAAGTTTTCAGATCATGAGAGGAGCTTTAGTGGCACTCCAGAAATCAAAATGTCGATAATATCCTTCAACGAGAGGTTCTGAAATTCTCAACATCTGTAGGTACTTTAAATTCTTTTATTATTTGGAAGATCTGCAGGTGCCCAGTAGTAATGAGATAGAGTATGCTTACTTGTGCTCGTCAAACTTTATGCTCATTCAACCTCACACTTGCTGAGTTCTTGGAAATTAAGCCAATCCAGGGTTACTTAGTTAATATGTTGAAGGCTCTAGTTCGGAGTATCTAGGATATGCTTAACGAAAACATTACTCATCGCTTTGTCACTCAACAGACTGTCCGAATATTCATAGGTTAGGCGCCTGAGGTGTTTCTCAGCTCATTCTAATATTCGAACATATCTAATCATGTATCAGAGGTATACCTGGGCATGTGTTGCTTCTCGACAAGGACAGAAAATTTGTTTTTCCATTGAGACAAATTTCAAGATATGTATTTAGTATGCTAGATCATCACTTCTTGCTTGATGAGGAAGCCATTACTTAGAGTGGCAGTTAACCAACTTAAAGTGAAATATCGGATAATGCAGGAACTAAAGAAAAAATAACTGAATTAGGATTAGAGAGACTTCCTCAAAATACTAACTCATTCTTTCGAGCAAATTCTCTTTCTCTCTGCATTAAATTTACATTCAGATCAACATTCTAATTTAAGGAGGACATTTTCGATTAATTCTTTATTAACTTTTTTTAGTCAAAATTTTCAAGATTTCTGCAATCTCTCGCTATTTTTAAAATAATTATAACCAGATTTTTATTAAATTAATAAACGAATTATTATTTAATTTCTTGTAACTCTATATAACGAATGTTTCAAAATTTAGAAAATAAAGAATTTAAATGTGTATCGTTTATAATTACAGAATCGTTTCAGTATAAAAAGCTCAAGAAAAAAATTAATCTAAGGACTTAAAATATTTTAAATTAAGATACAAGTTTGATTGGTCGATTAGAGCCTCTATATTGTAGTTTATATTATTTAACTGGTTATATTTTTTATAAAATTCTCATCTATCAATTATTTTATTTTAGTTTGAATCATCATAAATAAAACTTCAAATCTTTATTAGAATGACCAAATCTAAACTGTATCGAATGTAAAATTTACTCTATATCTTTTTCAAAATTTTTTATAAGACATTTTAAAACTCTAAAAAGAATAAAAATTAATTTTTTTTAAACAATAAATTAAATAAATGAGAAAAATAAAAGGTAAATTAAATAAGTCATGAAATTAATATGTGATGATATGTCAGTATTCGTAAAACTATAGCTAATAATTTAATAAAACAGAGAAAAATATAATAATAAATGGAAAAAACGAGTGTCTGTTGAACTATCTCAAATATTTATTAAAATTAGATTAAGCATGAAATTATAGAATTTATTATCCTTCCCGCTTTAGTTTGGAAGCGCTCAGTAAATAGTAATAAGCGAAACAAAATATGTTTAAGTAGATAGCACTCCATTTCTCACTGCTGAGTACCGAGGCCAAACATAAGAAAGAGGAAACTCCTATTAATTTAAATTAGCTATCGAAATAGCTACGGATAAGACGCACTTTGGCATTTCAACTGCCATGAAGTGACACCTCTCCATTTTATATTTTTAATAAATCACCAATTTATATTTATTTCAACTATAATTTAAACAAAGATAAATTATTTAATTTATATAAACAATTATATTAAAATTAAAAATTGAAAATCGAGAAAATTAATAAAATAGATTTAATTTTTTAGGTTCATAAATTTGAAAAATAGATTTAAAGCTATGTATTCTATACATATGAATGATTGCTAGTTGGAAACAAAACTATAAAATGAGTCTTTATAAACTGAAAAATTTAAATAGTAAATTTTTCATCATATAAGCATTTGACTTTATTTAAATTTTATTTATTTATTTGTAAATAAAAAATCGATTTTTATTATTTTGCAATAATACGAAAATTTATAATATGATCTAAATATTTCATTATCTTTTATTTTCTCACTGACACATTAATCGATCATTTAGGGTTGTTATATTAACCTTCACCTCGTAGCCTGACATAATGCAAATTAAACTAGATTTTTTTTAGAAAACAATTTTTAATTATTTTATAATTCTCAACAAGATATGCAAATTATTTTTACTATGAACTTGCTCAATTATAAAATTTGAAATGTCAAATACCTTTAAATAATGGCTCCTTATCAAAGTCTCAAACGTTATGCTATTTTTTAAGAAATGAAATAACAGTATTTGCTAAATCCAGAAATTATTAGATATCGAAAAGCTTTTATGCTCTTTTAAATTATTAGAGTGAGCCAAAATAAAATTTTAAAACGATATAATAATTTAGACTTATCCTCATAAATCAATTTATTAGCTCCAATTTTTTAATTTCTTCAATCTTAATTATATTTAAAGACTAAAATTTATTATAAAAAAAAGATATAAGTTTAAGAATTAAAATAATTATTTAAAGATAAATAGGTTTTTTGAAAAAATAACTTTAATTTTATTAAAAATTTCATTTATTAAATTCTATTTTAATGCTTATACAGTACTGAGTCAATTTGAAAATTTTAAAATAATTTATTCATTTTTTTTTAGTAAACTAATTATATATTTGAAGTAGATGTTCCTTAAGTGCTTACAAATTTACTCCACCAGGATTATTATTTCGAAGTGGCTTACTGACAGGATTTGTTTTGCTTAAATAATTAAATAAAAATTATACCTATTTCTTTATAAAAAAAAAAGAATAATTTTATTTATAAACTCCTTCTCTTTATTTAATGTTTTTCATTTATTTTAGAATTTAAATAAATGTAAAATATTTATACATTGCTGTAATTTCGTAATTGATGGCTGGGTTTGCGAAGATTCTTTACTTTATCTGTCATTTTTTGTCATTTATTCTTTGAGTTCTTCTTGCCTTATTATAGTTGGGAATATGCTAAAAGTGAAAAACATGCTGATTACGCTTATAAAAAAAATTAGCGGAAGCATTGTTATTTCTATCATAAATTTAAAAATTTTAACCTAGTGCTTGCCAATTTATCCTTTCGGGAAAATTGAAGTATCAGTTAAAAAAGAAAAAAGGAAAGCTTTAAACGTTCAATAAAAAACAATGCAATCCTCTTCCATATAAATAACATTAATTATTTTAAATTATTAACTTGCTAATTCTAGAACATACTACTTTCAAATAAATCATTTTCCATATTATTTTTAATTAATCTATAAAATAAAATAAACTTTTCCCCTAATATTTTAAGACTATCTTTTATTAAAAACATAATTTTCCATTAATCCTACTTCGTAGTCATGCAAGGTAAATTTTTCATAACTCATATATAGCAAATTAAAAGCGTTTTAGAAATTTAATTTTATTTTATTGGCAAGTTAAAACTAAATGATAAGTTATATTTAAATCATGGAGAATTTTCAATATTTTTAATTTAATTTCATAATGTTTATTATATTTTATTGACAATATAATTCAAATTTCAAAATTAAGAAATAAAATTTTATTTTATTTTCGAGCTTTGTTTCGTGCCTGTTGCTGAAAGAAAGGCCTAGTTTCCAAAGGTAGTTCATTATGTTGATGGTAGTTTGAATTGTGAAATTAGCATCGTTATATCTTTCTAAATGGATAAGCAAACTCCCAAGCATAAATAATATCTGAGATCAAGAAAAATTTTAAGAAAAGTTTGAAATTAAGAATTTAAGATTCAAAATTTTGACATTAAAATTAGGCAAAACATCAAAGTTAAAACGAAACTGCATCTTTAAAAATTTTGAAACTTGCCTATCAGAGACTCTTTTTGCTTAATTAAAAGATCCGCAACTTATGAATTTAAATATTTTTAAATCAGGATAATTTAAAACTATGCAAACAATTTTCCTCTGGAAATATCGATTTTTAAATTTCATCAAGTCAAATTTAATTTTAAAATCATTTCATTTAATTTATTAAAGTTTATTTTAAAAGTTTTAATTTGTTATATATGTAAAATTTTAATAACCTTTATTAAGATTAAGTTTAATGAAATCATCAAATGGTATTTTTTTATAATATTTGCCTCAAATAATTTAATTTCTGTAATATTTTTTGCCTTTTGAATTATTGACTAGATATTGCAGCAATTTTATTTTTGTTTGTCTAGAATACTTGCTGCACTTTACTATAAGCTTATTCTTCATTTAAAGAATTTAGATCAAGATAGGTTTTACTCATTCTTGATGAAATTTATGAATGGTTTAAAATAGTCATGTCATGAAATTAAAAAATGGAAATTTAAAATTATAATTAAGCCAATATTTATTCTAGATTATGAAAAAACATTGATTTAATATAAATTTTATTTTTTTTCTTCTCTTAGTTAGTTAGTTAGGTAGTTAATTATAAGAATAATGTATTTATACCAATGCGAGAGTTTTATAAATTTTGAGTATATATATAGCTCTATAATTGTAAGTCCCAGTTATATTCATAAAGTCCCAACAAATTTCCTAAAAAATCTAAAATGATTTATTTTTGAAATTAATGCTTTTAGAATTTGTTTATTTTAATTATTGAAGATAATTTAAAGAATATTTTTGCAGGCATTAAAAATAAATGAGCAGGTTGGGAAGATTTTAGTTATTCGGAATTGTCTCTTGAAGTTCCTGCAAACTTTATATTTAATTAAAATAAAGCGGCTTTTAATTTATCAAATTAAAAAAAAAAATACTCGAGAACCATGGGATTTTAATGGAAGGGCACCACCATCCCACCTCCGTTTAAGAACTTACACGGATTACTAAATTAAATCACCTCCAGGAATAAGAAACGCAACAGAGGCAGAGAGTAATGGCCGTCTAATCTCTCTAACCTAGCCAAGCCAACTATGAAACCATTTCATTGATCCTATATTTTAACTTTCTAATTAGATGTATTGCAATTTAAAAACTTAGATGTAAAAATAGTTATATAAATTACAAATGATATTCTAACTTAGTAACTATAACACAATAGAATCATGATGATTAATCTTGCATATAATTATTCCAAAAAGCAATAATTCGATTAACATAAATTTTCACTTCTCGATTTTTATAAATTTGATGAAGTAAAAAAGATTATTTTCCTTTTCTTTTGTAAAAATTTAAACATTTTTATAATCTTAATTATTTACTTTTGTTGGATTTTACTCAGAGACATCATTATTTATTTCCTCACTTAAAATTTTTAAAAAAATCTTTATGTTTCCACATAATAAGGCCTATTCTAAATAAGTTCTTTTTTATTGAAAAGGGTTGAAGATACTTTAATGAATACATCATATTAATTAAACAATAAGGTTAGGTTAGAACTTTAAAATTAAATATATATTTAGAAATTAAAACAACTCTTCTCTCGATAGAGCACTCGATAACAAATTTAATATGTATTTTAATAAAATATATAAAGATCTAATAGAAACTTTTATATAGAGACATCGATAGCATCATGGGCAAGAAATTATCTTAAATTCATATAATAATTAAATTTTTTTGAAATAGGATATTTAATATTTAAATATAAATCTCTTTTAATTAATCTTATTATATAATTATGCAGTTGACGGTAAATTTTGAGGCTAAGTTAAGGATACAGTTGAACTAGTTTGCTCTTTTCTCTTTGAAGCATTATTTTCATAATAGTCATTTAATGATATATTTTTGTATCCCTAAGTTGAAATGACTTAAGAAGATGAATTGCTCATCAACTCATTTAATAAAATGTGAAACAAAGCAAGTTATTTAACTTTTTATTATATTAAAATAATTCATAAATATTTCATCAAATTTTATTTTAAATTTTTCCAAATATTCCAAAGAATGAAAATAATAGAAGATGAAGAAATAATATATTCCTTTAATTTGCAAAATGAAAATTAATTTTTTCCTCTCGAATAAGTATAAAAACATATTTATAGTAAAATTATTTGCAAAATTAAATTAATTTTGCAAATATATACATTTTTAAAAGTATAAATGCTCTGTTTAAATAAATAAAAAATAGAACAGAGAAAAAAGAAAAATATTTATTCAGAAAAGATTTTAAATTTAAATTTTAATGCATCTAGCATAAAGTAAGAATAATCAAGTTCCAATCTTCTGAGAGATCAGGCTTAAATAAGTAAGTCAATATATTTAAAGAGAACTTCCTGAGAAAGATTAGATATTATGATTTAGAGTTATTTAATATAATTGGTTTTCCTATTTAATACCCCCACTTGTCCCCCTTATAATTATGGAACCCATAGTCCCTCCATAGGATTCATCACCCAAATTTTCTATGAATTTTAACCACTGACCAGGGGGTCACAGCCGATAGCTTCAAAAGATGCAGGTATTTCCACTCACTGTACAGGGCAATGAAAAAGAATTCTTGCAGTTCAAACTGTCTCTGATTTAGTGAGTGAGCTATTGATTATTTGGGGTCCTCGGTATCATATCTATGGGCTAAATATACTAGTCTTAGAAAGTGAGGACTTGCCTCATAGTAATTGATATTAGGTATCCTCTATCAGTCCCGAGCATGCTTGATTGCATTAATATCATTTAAAGAGTGTCTTTTGTTACTGCTTCTCTTTTATTCCCTTCAAAAAATTCTATTAAATAATTATTAAGCAAAGATTATATCTTGATTCCATTCGATTTGAATTTTTGCTGAATTTACATGAAGTTTTAGTTTTAAAATTTATGAATTTCTCATTGAAACTTCTTCAAACAGATGCTAACTCGTATAAATTTTGGAATTATAAAAGGCTGCAAGAGTATTTACTGTTTTAAGTAAATTATAGTTGATAATTAAATTAAAATCGATGATTGATTAGAACAATAAATTGGAAATAGCAAATTCGTGGCTGCTAAAATCAAAGATTCACCCGCTGATCTGCAGCTTGTTCCATAGCTTGTCAAAATTTAATATGAATTTCTTCTTTAATCATCGCCTCAGCACCTCCCAGTAGCAAGATTTCATGAACTCACTCTTACCAGTTTTATAATAGTACTCCTCAGGAAGTTTTTTATCTCATTCTGAATCGAATGATATTTAAATTTTTAATTTTGTAACACTTTAACAGTCGCAAATTTATTCCATTTTAATTTAATATCCAAATTAATTCTCTTTTGATTAAATTCTCAGCTATATAATAATTTACAAAATATCATCAGTCTCAAGAATTAAATTATTTATAAATAAATTAATTTATTTAGGGAAATTAATAAATCTTTAAAAAGTAGTGATAATATATTGGACCTATCTTGTAACTCTCTCGTCACCAGAAACTCAAAACTCCCAAGGACAGATTCTGCGTATTCTTCTATAGATCTATTAGTCTCTCAAAATGATTTAGAAAAATCAGATATTTTCCTTCTGTAACCACAGGCGCTACAAGTCCTTAAGTGATTACCGTCTAGCAAATAAAATTGGATTTTCCTAATAGATTTCTTCCCTCTGTAGGTTAGAAAAGATAATGGTAATCCACTCATCTTGCTTATCAATTCTTAAAACTACTACACCAGATCCTCATAATCCACACAGCTCTTTTAAATTCACAACCTCAAATTTGCTAACAACTTAACTTGGTCACCAATAGTGGTATAAATCATGACATCCAAGGTTTTAACTTAAAAAATATCAGCAATAGATTTAATTTATTTTCCTAGCAGTGCATTAAGAAATTTTTTTAAAAAGATGTTTAATATTTAATCGAATAAAAATTAAATTTTAGTTTTTTCAAAGAAATTTTTAGCCGTAAAGTTTTTATTATTGTAAAAATCAAGGGTGAAGTCAAAATTGGAGAAATAAATTAATGCTGCGACAGTGAAAGTCTTCTCCTATATGCAGGATAAATATAGACCCGTGCCAGAATAATTGGACTCAGATCGACAGAA
>JAJKFJ010010291.1:0-13898 GCA_027382625.1 Tetmemena sp. SeJ-2015 | reverse complement strand
AACAATAGCTACTTACAGTAAGAGCTGTGTTTCTAACTTGTAGTGACAAATTGGGGTTGAACAGATAATATTACTATAAGGATAATCCTTTGTTCCTTAATTTATAAAATAAATTATTATATTTACAGTATAAAATATATTTGACATATTTATTTATTTTCCTAGCTCTAGGGTATTTAAAGTATTTTCTTGAATTACTGAATTATCTTAACTGTAAATTGCGCTATCAACATAAATTGTGCTCTCTAAATTGAGTAAAGCATTTGATAATTACCCCTGCTGTAAAGAAATTTAAATTTATTAAAATCTCATTTGGTTGATTGACTCATCTCGATATTTAATTATTTTTTGTTCAATAAATAATTAATATTTTCCGTTTTAAAATATTGCATAATAATGTTTGTGGTTGGAACATCTCTCCTTTCAAAGCATTTGAACGTGTGCAAGTCCTTAACCCATTCTCTAGAATTTGTCCCATTTATAATCTAGGTAAAAAAGTTAAATATTTCATTCTCGAAGGCCAAAATAACTAGACCAAATTTAAGATAGTCGCTCATTCATTACTCATAATATTTATTAAAAATAAGAAATAAATATCTCATTCTGAAATTAAAAGTTGATCCACTTAATTAAAAAATATTTTTTATTATAGAAACGAGTAAAGCAATTTGATTAATTTGTAAGTTATTTTTAACTTAATTTGAATTATAAAATTCTATGTTCAATCAAATTCTTATACTTACTGGACAATATAAGCAACCTTAAATTGTAGAATCAATACATATACCGATCTCACAGCTTTCATGGCACTCAAAAGATTTTAAATAAACTATCATATTTTGATATTAAAGTATTCCTTATTCAAATTTTAAAATTTAGAGTTTAAATTTTATAGAGAAGTTACTAAATATAGCTGGAATTTTAATTAAAATCGGTGATTGATTAAAATAATAAATGGAGAGTTGCAACTTCGTGTCAGTTGAAATCGCAGATTCACCCCCTGATCTGTAGCTTGTTCGATAGAGAATCAAAAAATAATATGAGTTTCTTCTTTAATCATCTTCATAGCAGCTCTCAGCAGCAAGAAATGTCGCGCGCACTCCTCATTATCCTCATCATCATCTTCTTCTTAACTTGTGTCGCTTAAAACTTTTGACTGAGACCTCCCACACAAAAGTTGGAAGGATAAAAGGCTCTTAGAATTTGATGCTGAATCGAATGGTCTAATAATTATTCAATTCGGAGGCACTTCAACTGTCACAGATTTATTCCATTTTAATTTAATATCTAATTTAATTCTCTTTTTTATTAAATTCTCAGCTATAATGGATATTTATTATAGAAATATAGACTTCTTTAGTTTAAAAAAATAATGTGGAACTCTAATTAATGAAAAATTGATTTTAAGGTTATTAGAAAGGGTTTTCTAAAAAATTTAATCAAAATTATTCTCATATAATAAATATTAAATCTCGCCATAAAAATAATACTCGACTAAAATATAATTTTTGTAAATGTCTAAAAAGGGTAATATCTCCACTTCAAAAATTATTTATTAGGGCTCATTTTGAACTATTTTTATCGATTAAACTTACATATACATGCCTGTTCCTTTATATCAAAGTAGAATCCTCTCAAATTACAGGTGCTTTAATCCACAGCGCAGATCAAATCTGACAAAAATAACTAGTTGATTAGCAAGCAATCTTACTGAAAATAAAACAGATTAGTATTGCTAGTTAGAGTATATTATTTAGTAGAGCCATTTAATTTAATTACAATATGGTTTCTTAGAATCTGCGAATTCATTAGTTTATAAAATTTCAAAATGTGATTTTGGAAATATATATCTTGGATTAAAACCTATTTAGTGAAATTATCAATTTATTCCTAATGTATAATTAGACTTTCTTTTAGCCATTTTAATTTTAAAGATGTAAAACTAATATTTACTAATCTAGGTATAAATTTAATAAGCCTTTATCATTTAAAAATTATTCTTTGAATAATCTATATTCAAGAAGTGACCTTGAGTAAATTAATTTTCTCTTAATTAACAAAGAAATTTTAGAGTTTAAAAATTGAATTTTATGATAATATTCTTCAAAGTAGTTACAAAATCACGCACCATTTACCTTATAGTACATGAACATCAAGCCTTTAATTTCTTATTAATATTATTTTGTGTTATATATTGGTTAACTTAATATTTTAAATGTATAATTCTACAGCTGTATAAATGGCAACTCCAAAAAAAGTCTTGAAAAATTTTACTAAACAAAAGTCGACATAACTGATTAAATCAAAGACAAAAATTAAAACCAAGAATGATTCCTTGCTTCTCAATAGAAAATTATCTTCAACCCAAAACAACTTTAAAATTCTGAACTCTTGCAGCACCTCATCAATCAATTCAGATAATCAAGATAAGTAAAAGATTCAGACTAAAAATTACAGCAAGATAGAAAACTTCAACTACCAAGTGAAGAGAGATCGAATCTAAAATTTAATCAAATCTAAAATAGTAATTAAGTATTGTCAGTGAGGATCATCACTAAATTACATCCCAATCATTATCTCAATCAAATTAAGACTATAGTTGGAATTTTAATTAAAATCGGAGATTGGTTAAAATAATAAATAGAGAGTTGCAATTTCATGTAAGTTAAAATCACAGATTCACACCCTGATCTGCAGCTTGTTCGATAGCTAATAGAAAATTAATGTGAGTTTCTTCTTTAATCATCCTCGTAACATCTTTCAGCAGTGAGATATGTCGCGCACACTCCTCTTCATCCTCATCATCATCTTCGTCTGAACTTGTGTCGCTTATAACTCTCAACTGAGTGCTCCCACAATAAAGTTGCAAGGATAAAAGATCCTTAGAATTTCATGCTGAATCGAATGGTGTAATTATTATTTAAATTGGACACACTTCAACTACCACTGATTTCTTCCATTTTAATTTAATTTAATATTTATTTTTTTCTCTTTTTTTAAATTCTCACCTAAAATATATTAAATCTATCACATATTATAAATTACTCACAACTGAGATAATTATCTTGATTTAATTTTTGCCTATCTTTAATTATATGTAAATACTTATGCATAAGATCGTAAAAATTTGATTGTCATTATTTTCTATATAAATTTGGTTTAGATTATTGACTCAATCTTTGCTTTGTTTTTTAAGTTTGGCACTAAAAGATTAAGCTGCTATAATTTTCTAATGTTTTACATGATCAATTTTATTTATCAATAATTGATTATCTTAAATTGTATATTAAAATCTTGCTCTATTAATATTTATCCACTTTCTGAAGATAATTAATTAACGATAAAAATAGTCAATTTTTTTAGATCTCTTTTTATTAATAAAGCAATGGGTTATTTAAAAGTAGTATCCTGGAAAAGGTGAGTTCTATCTTAAAGAAAATTATTTTTTTAACTTTAAATTATCTAGTATATTTTTAATAATGTTTTTTTGTTACTCCCTTATTGTTTTATGATTACAAAATTAAAAAAACAAAAATATTCTTTTTAGGGGATATATAGTTAGAATTAACTTACTAGTCATTAATTTTTAGGCACCCTATCTATCTCAGGAGTCTATTCTGGCACTTCAAAACCAAATGTGGTTTATAAAAAATATTCAGAAGCTTGAAACTGCTTATAGACTATATTTATATAGTTTATGAGATAAATTAGTAATTTTGTTGAATGATGGAACAAGTTCTTAGAATTTCATAAAATTAATAGAAATCATATACAATAAAAAGATGAAAATATTTTTGCATAAATTAAATAATGTAAAAGGTGTACTTATATACTTTAAATTTTGATAATTATTTTTTAATAAATAGCTATAACTAACCCAAGGGTAATTGGACCCTTTGTAAGTAAATCTTTGTTTATGTAAACACAAAAATTAAAATCTTCCATAGATGGCTATACATTTATTTTCAAGTTTACTAAAATCTATCTTTTTATGGATTTGAGGATGTCCCTTTAAACTTCGATTTATTTTTGCTAAAAACAAACATCCCCTTCAGAGTTTTATTATCTTCTTTTAGTACAAAGTCAATTCCGTTTATAAAATTAGCTAGATAGTGCACTGACTCAGAGGAGTAGAAAGGTCCCTTAGAAAGTGTCATAATTTAGCAAAAACTCTGGATTCCTTTTCTGATAAAATAAATTCATAAGATGTTGTGAGGCAAAATATCCCCAATTTAGCAATTAAATAATTGTAATTAACTGAATATAAGTATTTATTTTTAAAACAATTATCTATAAAACTTATATTAAAAGAACTTTTATAAATATCTCTAGAATAAGTCAACACTTTTAACACAAAAGCCGTTGTGAAAGTTATTTAAAATAAAAGAACTAATTAAATAATATTTTATAAAAAGAGCTCTCTTCTTATTGAGTTAGAAAAATTAGGATTAATTATTAAAGCTCTTCATGAGTGAAATATCTACTATCAGTTTTTAGAGAGACTGGGAATAATTATGGTAATGAGTTTGAAAGATTTTGCTTCTCTAAGAAATAAAGAATGACACAAAAGCAGCTGAATGTTATCTTCCCGCATTAGTTCAGAAACTCTTTTATCTTCTGCATTTTCGACTCTTAAAATAAAATCTCTTCAGAATCATTCTAGACTGTTTTTAGCTTATTTAATTAAAAGGTTAAAAATAAATGCACACAGGAAGCTTCACGCTTGTCAAATAGATAAACAGCTAAAGTATATTGAAATCAGTATCCAGATTTTCCCTCTGGTAAGCTTTTATCCATCCTAGGCCTTACTCGAAGATTGTATCAAAGTCTTCTTAATCCTCTAATATGGAGAAGTATTTGAGGGCCATCACTCAATTTATAGTTAACAATAGTATTATTTTATAATTTATAAAATGCTCTGCTTATCATTTATATTGAAATCGGGTCTTTAGTAAACTAAAAATTTAGAAGACATCCAATATAATAAAAGAAATAAAACACAGATATAATTTATAGATCATGATAAAGCGAGTAGCAGTTCCTTAAATGAAAAAGAATTGGTCTATCTTCTCTTATTCGCTCATTTACCTTATTCTTAAAAATTGCAATAGAAATATATTCTTGAACTCTAATGGCTACATTTCAAGAAGTTACCTTATCTCCTCGCTCATATTAGTTTTCCAGCTCGCAAATTTTATTTTTTAGAAAAAAAATTACTCATTGCTTTTTAAGTTTATTTAAACTATAAACAAAAAATATTTTAATATAAATTTTAGATAAAATAAATATGGAAAGAATTTAAAATAAATTTGTCCTCCTGGTTGAGTATTATTCATAAATTAAAAAAATTTATTTTTTAATTTAAAAAATTAGGGATTTTGTAAAAATACATGCTAATGACCATACTATAGCTTTTTAAGATAATTTTTGCTTCTAAATTGGCATAATTGATCATTATGATCCACTATTTAAATAATTCCCTAATTTTATAAATCTAAAATATGATTATAACTTGCTTTAATAAATGTAAGAAACTTTAAGTTTTATATTTTTAAATCAAATTTGAATCAATTATTTTATCATAAATGCAAATTATTCAATATGTATCTTAATTTAGTATTTTTGCAATTAAGCTTAAAGATGTTAGAAGCTCTGTCGTAAGAAACATGGTGCAAGTATTTAAAAGATATTCTTTTTTATTAAAAAAAATTGCTAAAATATTTCATCAATAGTTAAAACTTACTCTTAGAAAATAAAGATTGAAATTTAATGAATAGAGTTTATAGATGAGCTTCATTGTTTGTTCTGTTCTGAATGGATCAGAAATTACTGTATCCACTATCATTTACAGGATTGAGCGGTTCCTCTATTGTTATGCTTTAACTTTTAAACATACTCTTATTTATTTTTAAAAGAGGAATAGCCAGCATTTCTTAAAAGCAAAAGATAAACTATGATTCACATTTATTGAGTAATCTACGTTAAGAATCTTTACTAAACACATCGAATTATTTTTAAGGAGTTTAAAATAAGCTAAATTAGTTTACAATTGAGGTTGTAAGTTCAGTTTCTTCCTCTGTATATTTGGTATACTGTGTCAGAATAATTTAATAAGGGTTTAACTATATTTATATTGAATGATAAAGTCAAGTTCCTGCTTTGTGAGAATCTTGCACTTGAAATCATAGTCAAAGTCCAAACTGCTCTCCAGCTCTTTCTGCATATTCTGTTACTTTAGGAAATCTAGGAAGGCGCAGTAATTAGTGAAACTGTATTTTGAATGCTTTGTTAGATAGCTCAAACCTAGCTTTGTCAACTCTGAATCTTTGGAATGAATTAAAATCTTGCCTGCTGTTGCAAATAGGTCAAGAGTGGTCGGATCTGAATCTCCACTCAGGTCTCGAAATCTCTGCAGCAAATCAAGGGCACCTATTTCAAATAATTTGTGAGTATGAAAACCTTACAATTTAAAGTTATAAATATTATCTCGTGTACATTTAATCATTTTTTAATTTAAAGCTAAGTCTTGTTGCTTGTTTTAGATGAGCAAAGTGTCGTAGAAATATTTCATCGCAAGTTAAACTTTGCTATCCAAAAAAAAGTCATTCTATTGGTGAAGATTTTCAAAAATATTCATATCCTGTCCTCTCAACATTTCAAAATTCATAAATAAAGTATTACTTACTTTTCTTCTTTTATTTATCATATCAATTATTTAAGAGATATATTTAGTTAAAATTAAGTAGATGTTTTTTTTTGTTTAAAGTTTACTCAATAGTTTAAATTAAAGCTGACAAAAGATATAATTAATTTAAAGACTTTAATTAGAAAGAAAATATTTTTGGGGCTAAGAATATTGATTTATGAAATTCAAATATTATTAAAATAAGCTTTTAATTTGGATTAATCCAATAAAGTAAATGATTCAATATTTTATATCACATTTTTTATAAATTAACTAACATCTATGGAACGCTAAAATAATATATTGCTATATTTAAACTATTTTTTCAATCTTACTAGAATTTTATATAATTAAATTAAAATAAAACATAATAAAATTAATGTTTAGGATAACTTAAATTTTATAAATTAAATTTACCTTATTTATTTAAGCAATCAAACCTAAAAAATTTGTGTCATTAAGTGTATTTCATATACAAAAACTTAATTCGATAGAATTATAATTTAAATAAATTGAGACTTTTTCCTTGCAATTTTGTATGGAGGGAGGCTCTTTTTTCTGTATTCCTAAGATATTTATTTTATATTTTAAAATAGTTATAAAATACATTTCTCAAGATAAAGTGAAATCTTTAAGAGAAAAAATATTTGAAATTTGATAATCTATTAAAAAACAACCTTAAGAGTTTATAATACTAAATTAACAATTTTCCTGTCAACTCTTTAATTTGAATTTAATTAAATGATCAATATGTTAGTGATGCTTAGCTTTTTAATATTTTCCAGTCTGTGGATAAGAATTTTGTTTTTCACGTCCTAATTCTGTTTGAGAGTATAATTTTATTCTTGAAAGAATTCTGGTCTTTTCTCAATGTACAAATTCGTTTAGAACTCTTCATATTTTATTTATAATTTTAAACTAGTAGCCATCAAGAGAACTGTCCACAAACTGATGATACTTCTCTATACTTGCCTCAAACTGCAATCTACTCAATTTCTCTATCATATAATAAGTAAAATTAAATAATAAATTAGCGATTACAAATATAAACAACTGCAATACAAGTTGAGTTCTAAGTGTTGGCTAATAAAATTTTCAAACCTTGGCAAACTCTTATTATGTATTCGATATATTGGTAGTTGTTGAATAAACTTAAGATGCGCAGATAACACCAAATTTCTTTTTCAAGAGAAAGAAAAGTTGCTATTATATCTTAAAGTTGATCAGGATGAACTCTCAGCGCAGTTTTCTAAAGTTCTATCTCTTCTATAAAGATAAATAAAAAATTCTTGAAAGATGGAAATAAAAAAACCTTAAGGAATAAATCACCCATCATTTATTAATATATATGTGCGCTTTATACCATTTCTTAAAGAAAGGTAGTTTCAATTTGTGCCATATTTTTTACATGAGTAAGTAATTTTTATCTTTGATAGAGTTTTAGAAATTACATTTAATTATCTCTAAAGAAGTATAAAATAAAAAGATTATTCATAAAAACAGACTAGCAACTGCTTATCTTTGAAGTCCATGTCTATGTAATTTTATCAAATAAAATTTAATTCTTTGGGATTTTGTTAAAATTATGTGTTTGTAAGTTATTGAACCGTTATATCCTCTGGGTCTTTAGCAGGAAGCTCCATGAACATCTAGTCAAGTAATATATATTTAAATTTATAAAATGTTCTCTTTTTAATCTTAAGTAACCCGTTCAGCGAAAAGAATTAGTTAATCAATTATAATTTATCATTTCAAGCTTAATTATTCACAGTTAAAAAGAAAACTTGAAAAATAAATATATTTTCTAATTAATGACTATTTAAAAGAGAGGGAGTACCTTCTGCTAGAAAACAATAAAATAGAAAGCAAGAGAAGTGACAATCCTTTCCTCGTTAAATAAAAATTACCCAGAGCATATTGCTTATCTATTTAGTCGAGAAACAAGAGCAGATACTCCTTCCATTCATTTTCGATTAAAACTGAGTTATTAAATATAAGCTTAAATTCAAATTATGAAGAAAATTTAAACGTAAGTTATCTTGCTCATTCAAGTCGAAAGATACAAATTCTATAAAGCAGAAATCTACTGATTTCATTGGACTAAAGCTTAGAGAGTCCAAAGGCGATATAAAAATATAGATTAAGTGGCGATTAGTATTCAATAAATGGGTATATTCAATTAAATTAAAATTCTAATTATTATTCAATAAGTATTATCCGTTCAGCCCCGATTTTTCAAAAGCTCTTGAGTTTGCTTCTATAAAGCCTGGATCAACGAGGACTAGTATCTTTTCATCTTTTCTAAAACATGATACTGTGTCTAGTTTGTGCTTCTACTTTAAGGTTAGCTAATTAAGGCTGATGTACCATAAAAGCTACCTCCCTAAAGTCAATAAAAATACTAAAACAGTGACTACTTACAATTAAAGCTGGTTCCCTAACCACTAGTGCAAAATCAGGGCCGAACGTATTATATTGCTAAAAAATTATTTTAATTAAACATCCTATCAAATTTAAACTAATAAGTATAATAGTCATAGGTGGAAGTTACTTCTCTATTCTTTGTTTTTCTTTTAATTCTTGGACGAAGGGATCTATCATCTGCTGATATAAGGGAGTGTATTTAGTAAGATAAGCTAAGTGTCTAAAAGCAAGTGTTTTGTTCTCTGACTTTATAAATCTGTTAATCTAATTTGAAACTTGAACTATTGAATAAGATTGGAGAAAAAGGTTTTTGAGGAAATGAACATTCTAGAAAATTTAGCGAGTATAGGAGCGAATTAATAGGGCTACTTCGCTATCAATTCATCTATCATAAGCTAACAGATGAGGTAGTTTTAATTCTGCCTTTCTTAATGTTCATGTTATAGACATTAATAATATCTTATCATTTTGTATTAAAATGCAAACTTTTTAGTAAAAATTCCTTGAGTTTCATTGTATATTTTCTTTTATAAATGATGATTCTGTTTTTAAAAAGATGTTACAAGTACTTAGTTTGGTTGAGGCAGAAAATGAAAGTTCTTAGTAGAGCAAATAAGTCTGCCTCAATCAGAGCTTTCTTGGACTAGGGAACTCCGTTTTCCCAATCCTTTACGAAAGCTTATGAGCTATAGTCTCTTGACAGTCCTGCCACTCTGTATATTTTAAACAAAGGAAATTCTAAACTATAAAATCAAAATATTTTCTCATCAGGATCATTCTCTCCTATAGGAGAGAGTCTTATCACTGTTCCTAAATCTCCTATTTTGAGAATTAAAATTATAATTTTCACAACTTGTTCTTTGAAGACAAGAAGATTGTGCGGTTTCATATCTCCATAATACAAATTCCTCTAGTGGAAGTATTCTAGAATCTCAATCGTTTGATAAAAGTAGTAAGCCAGTTTCTCAGGAGAATAATATTCCACATATTTCTTAGATAAATCATCTTTCTTCCAAATTTTTAGTAGGTCTCTTAATGTAAATCGTGCTTTCTCAACTACTACAAGATAATTTTGCACAAAGTTATTGCCATCATTTGACAGTTCAATCATAATTGAAAAATGGTTTTTACCTTATCTATTCATTAAATTTGAATGATCTCCTCTCTCACTCTGCAAATGTATTTTTCAGATTAAAGAAGCTTAAGCTAAAATATAGCACTGATAGCAATTTAATGAATTCATTATAGTGAGTTTCGTTGATTATGCTCGCAAATCTACTTTATAATTACACTTTGCTTTCTTCGTCTTCTTCAACTTACTCAACCCTTGCTCTCTTCAGAACAACTTCCTCTCTGCCTGCGTGATCAAGTTAGTAAACTATTGCCTCCCCTCCAACTGCAATTACAGTCAGGTTTATCACAATTTTGAAACTCTCTGAGTATAAATTCAAAATATTTTATCATTAGATAAAGTATTTTTGCAGATATTGGATCAGATATCGCTCTTCGTTCTCTTCGATATCTACATTTTCATTCTTATTCTGCACGATGATCTAGTTTTACTTGATTCTGAAGAAAAGTAGATCCTAGAAGGGAGAATATTCCTCTTTGAAATCTGAAACAACAGAATCAATGAACACTAAAGTCCCATCTGATACTATACTTTTCTAAGAAATGTTACGAATTCCTTAAATATCATATAAGTAGATTAATTATTGCATGATTTAAAAAATTTTAATGAATTAATTTTAAGGTGAAAATATCTTTTATAATTTATTATTTTATAATTTTACATACTTCTTATTTTTATACTCTCCAATAAGATTTTGATAATTTATGATCCTTCTTCTCCGGAATTGTGGTGTAACTAAAATTATATGAATATAATTTTAAAAATTAAGATGCTCGAGTGAAAGAAGATGATTTGACTGAAAACAAGTTTGATACTAATCATTTATAGAAACTTATCTGACGAGATCAATGACCTCTGTTGGCTCACAATTATACTCATCCTCTTCGCTGTCTTCTTAATTTGGTATTTATTCTCTTAGATTTACTTCCGATGATAGCATTTGCTTGTTTAAAATAATTTTACTTAGCTTGATCTCTCTATTCATATTTTCTACTTGTTATTTTCAAAGAATCGACTATTGAGCATTATTGCTCTTCATTATACTTCGAGTTCCCTCTTTCGAGATACTTTTAATTATTTCTGTGCATTGATTCAAAAAATATTTAATTTTTCATCAAAGTTTCTCATAAATTTTATTAAATTAATTTAATGCTTTACATGTATATTTTATAAAACATTTTATAAATTTTTAATTATTTTTTTCTCTGATTTTTTTTTAACTTTTCTAAATTATTATAATTAAATTTAAGGCTTATTTTCTATATTTTTGCATTCAATCTTATCTGTATTTTTAATTTAATTTCTAGGCATAGAATTTTTTGTGAAGCAATAATTTTACTTAGTTTTTAGTAAAAACTAATTATAAAAAATAAAATATTTCTTTATTAGTGTTCTTATTTTACAGCTTCTATTTTATGAATAATTTAAATAAATTAATTTTTTATTGATCGATGCTAAAGGAACTAAAATACATTTCCTCCATTTTTTGCAATTAATTCGAACTTTTTATTTTAGACCTTTACTTATTTCGAAATTCGAAGAATAAAAGTTCTATGATTCTAAATATTTTTTTCTTTTTAAAAGAATGAAGGTAAATTATATATAATATAATAATAATAACAACGCATATTAGACAAGCGGATGTCTTGCGTGTTATATGTTAAACTTAGGGAAGCCATAAGGCCACTCCCGTGTTAATAAATTTAATCACTCATTTTCGTCGTCTTTTCCCCTCTGGTGTTGTGAAGTTTGTTTCTTACGAGAAAATGTCTTTCTCAGTCTGGGCGTGATATTTCTTTCCACCTAGTGCTTCTAGGATTCGCTAGTAGAGTTTTTCATATTCTTTCCTTAGGTCTCCTAAAAATTTGATTTCATTCATCGCAAGGAGTATGTCACTAAGTATGTCTCTAACAATTGCTTCAATTTGTTTAGGTTTTCCAGTTGAGAGCCTGGTTTAGAAGATGAGTTCCACCCAAATTCTGTCCCATTCAAGGTTGTCCGTTCCCATAGCCGGGAGAGGTCTCTCTGTTTCATATTCAAGGGCTAGGGATTTAAGTCTTTTATCCATTATAGATTTGTATGTTTAGGAGTCATCAGAATGTTAGAAGATTAAGGCCATGTGGGAGGCCACATCAGGTTCTTCCATTATCATATACTCTTTTACTCTGTGGATAAAGAGTGGTGTTTCAAGGATATGGGCTGATATATACCCAAGGATTATTTCAACGTTAATTTCTTCCCAGTCTATTTGGAGGTCATCTTCCATGTCAGTGGGGACTAGGTAGTCAAGTATTTCTTTAGTGTTGATAATAATCTTTTCTCTTCGGAGGTTCCATTGTTGATCAAGAGATGTAGAATTAATAGCGTTTTTGAGGTTTTTGTATTTTGTCAGCTTATTGTCAACACTTATTTTGTATTCTTGTTCACAAGAGATGATTGAGACCATTAGGAGTTGTTAGCTGATAATAATCTCACGCTTCAGATCCGATATCATATCAAGAGCCATTTCATAAGCCGAAGTATGTGGGTTGAATTATTCAAGAAAACTGGCCAGTTTTACTGACCAGATTTCCGTTCTGTTCTGGAGGGTACTTTATAGGCGGTTTGCGTGGGGGTAGGTAATAGGTAAGGGTGAATGTTCAAAATTTCAGGGTCATATTCAAATTTGAAGTCTTTCGCTTGTTTTTCTTAGGGTTTTACCTATTAAATAGGAGAGCTAGTAGGATCCACAATATTTTAGAATTTTTGCCACGTGTCAGCAATTGTGGAGGTTTTCCAATTGTTGTCTTCTTCTATGCAGTGATATGCTGCAAAGTTAGTTACCATGATGAGAGCTCCAAGACTTCTAGAGCCCCAGTAAAATTCAGTTTTTCCCTCTTCGTAGATCAAGTCAAGGTGTGTTAGGGCGTATATTCTCTAGCCCGTGATGTTTGAGATTTGGTCTTCCATCTTTAGGTATTCTTTAGTGGAATGTTTCCAAAGTGTTCTCAACCACATCTTGAGTAGGTAGTATACTTGGGCCGAAAGGAAGCTGAGGCCTCCTCTCTTGACTGCCAGCAAGTATTTACAAGTTTGTACCAGGTATTATTTCTTGTATGTTAAAAGGAACTCATTGTAGACCTTGTGGGTCTGAGAATCATAGTAAAGGGGGAAACTTCCTTCAATAAGTAGGTCACTCATGCACTCACCGTATTACTTATCGATTAAGATTCTAATTTAATAATTTTTTTAAGTTTTGTAAATTATATATATTTAAATAAAGTTAAAGCGCAAGTATTAAAATAAATCTTATTAAAGATAAATAAGTGAAATGAATCGGAAATTTGAGAAATAAGATCTTTCTTAAAAAAATAAGGCAGTTCCTTGTCTATCAGCACATTTTCAGGTTTCAAAGAAAAAGAAGGGTGTTTAAAATATTAACAAATAGAGGAAAAATTATTAATTATAAATCAAACTTTGCCACCCCATTCAAAACCCCATAATATGATAAGAAAGTGAAAATAAGTTGTGTATAATTAATTTCTTTATTCATACTTATAATCATGCAAGTCAAACGCGAAATTACTCAAAAATAACTACATGATCCATCCTATCTCAGTTTCATTTTGACTCTAAGGTATGGATGTAGTCACCCTTATCAGTAGTAATAGCCAGTTC
>JAJKFJ010010281.1:0-13904 GCA_027382625.1 Tetmemena sp. SeJ-2015 | reverse complement strand
ATCGGAAGCGATAACTACTCACCAGTTCCGGTATTTTCTTCATCACTTCCTTCTCCTTAAGAGTCCAATCGAAATCCCTCTATGATGCCATTGAATGATTAAAAAAAAGTATGCTTACGCAATATCTAATTTAAATACGAGAAATGAGTAAATGTTTTCATTATGGAGGTAGCATTTGATGTCAACAAGGGATTTTTGATAAATATTTATATCAGAATAGGTATCCACCAAAGGCCTTGGCACAGTTTTTGTCTTAAGGTTTGTTTCTCCATCTAAATTTTTGGTCTCAACCTAACAACTTCCTCCGGGGGTAGAAGAGCTAAGGAGAAACTTAATTTCACATATTTAATGTAATAAGATAATAAAATATTCATTTGTTGAGAAGCACATCAGCAGGAATACTTTGATTTTTAAATATTTTTACTAACATTCCCACCCTCAAATCCTCACAAGGGACAGGAACTAGCTCCATCGTGCCTTTGTTTATTACAGTGACCATTTAAATACAGTATGCGAAAAATCAATGAATGATAATGATTAAATCTTGATTTACTTATTCTCTTGCTTATCTTGCTTATATCTTTTTAAGTCTTCGATTAAACTGTCTAGCCAAACTCTATTCATTAAGAACACATGATTAGAGTTTATATCTTTGATGGCACTGATAAGAACCACCATCATGAGAGGGAGGAGAACAGATGGCCGTCCCTGCGTTACAGAAACTGGTTTTATCACCTGCAACATCAGTATTATTAGGAAATAGGCGTTGTTGATTTTTGAGAACTGCAGGTAGAGGTTCTTGGGCAGAAAATTCCACCAAGTGTACTTTGAGGTCTTTATCAAGTTCGTAGGGTACCTATAATCAACTTAAAACAAAAGTTCATCATGAAGCTGAACGGGATAGGGGTTGTTTATTGGAACGTAGTAAGAATCTAAATCGCTAAGTTTTCCAGCAAGGTTAAATGAAAAAGAAGAAGATAAGTAAGATAAAATTTGTAAGGTGGTGCTGTTTCTCTAGTTCCTCTGTTATATTTATTTTGCCCTGCCTGCATTTGCGGCAACACAAAAATTTAGGGGTAGTCATGAGTGAATCGTGTTCTGAATACGGTAACTTATTTTACTAGATGCCTTAATAATTCGATTGATTACTACTATTATTCTCAAAGTAAATTAAATTTCCCTATTTTAATAGTAAGTTTTAAATGTCTTGAATATGCCTTTATTTTTGTAAAAATTACTCTTAAATTTTCTTTTGAATGATTAACTCTATTTGGTGTATATTGTTAATTATAAAATTATTAATTCCAGTGAGACCGCCTCTAATTGTGTCGTCCTCAATATAAATAAATGTTTGATATGTGAGGTTTTGGATGTGTTAAGCATATCTGCAAGTGTCTATGACATTTAATTGAATAATTAATAAATTATAGTACTGCTGCTTTATCTTATAAACTCATTCCAGCTACATTAACATTAATGAAAACTTCGAAAGACTATTTGATACCATCTGGACTATTTTCAATGCTTTACCCTCGACACTTCTGACATCACTACCATAGAGGTTTAATTCAACAAATTACAAACAAAGAAAGAAAGAAATATAGAAAACTTGAAACACTCATGCACAAGAGTGAGAACTCAACAAATCAAACACACAAATATGATAGTCTCTTCTAGTTCAATTAGCAAAACTTCAAGTGATTAGAGTAGCTGTAAGATTGGTGGAAAAGTTCTCAATGAGGAAAGTCCCCAAGGTGAAGAAGGTAGAGCTGTCTGAAGTACTGAATGTTGAAGACTTCTTCTCTCAACTGCTCTTGTTTCTGCTCTTTATGATTGAAACTTGCTAAAAATAAAGTGAAAAGAAAAGTTGAAAATATAATTCAGCTGTCTATTCAAACTTAAACCAGTGCTTCATCCTAGAACATTTTCCACAAGTCAAGTTGATGTAACTGCTTCCTATCGTGAGGTAGAACAAATCCTTCTCTTTGTACTTTTCTAAGTGAAACTAGTTCAGAGGGAGCAAGACCTATCTAACTATGTCATCATAAGTCCTGAATACTCTCTTCTCTTTGGCCATAGTCTTGATTTCAATAAAAATAGTCATGCATTTATAATTTGATGAACTTATCTTCAAACTCAAGATAGAAGCAAGTTCTTCCAGTCTTCACATTTCCATACCTAACACCATTCACAAAAGCATTCTGGCTTTCCTCAATCTCATTATAAATAACTTATGCAAGTAAAGTTGAATTGTGTCATCCAAATCATCAATATCAAAGTTCTGCTTTTTCTGTTGTGCCTTGTGAAGCTTTTTGTTTTGAGATATCTCATAAGTATCTTTCTGCAAAGCACCTCTTTTGTTTTCAGTTGACAAAGCATAGGTAAATATATTTTTAAATTAATTTTGTGGACAAGATATCTTGATTTAACTTCTATCTCTTCAACTTCTGACTGCTTGCCTATAAATAAAGTGTAAGTAAGGATGTTAATTATTGTTTCAGTTCTTAAATTGTTGGAAACAAAGTGTGTATAATTTGAACTTACTGGTTTGTTCTTTGAGACCTTTGTCTTTCTAGGAGCTTTTTGAGATCTCAGTTCATGATAGTCTTGGAAATCTTGCTCATCTTCATTCAAATCTAATGAATCGTCCTGCTGTTACTGAGGCGTCTAGACGGGATTTTAGAAGTCAAGGGGAAGGTTCTTTTGAGATGAATTGTAGATTTACGCAGTCTAGAAGCTGCCATAGTGTTGATGGTTGCCTGCATCTCCATAACTTAAGTCTTGATGCTTATTGTCTCTTGAAGACTCTTCTGACCCATCCTCTAAGTCAAGATCACTTTGTCTAATTTAGAAGGCAGGTGCCATTGGTAGCTGAGACTGAAAAATTTGCTAGTTTGGCCAGTTCTAGTGTGAATTTTGAGGGTAAGAAACCCCTGAAATCCCAAAAGTCTATGAAAAGGTTTGCGATTGAGTTGGTGCAGCAGCTTGCAATTCGATATTTCTCATGCTTGTTGTCTGAGAAGCAGCAGGTATGGCTTCTCTTTGATTGAGGTTTTGAACATTTTGTTGACTCATATATTCTAGAATTAAAAGCATTAAGTGAACTTATTTTTTAATTGCAATTGAATATTTTTAAAAAGCTTATTTAACAGAAAAAATAAAGAAAAATTATTAAGCAAAACCTATTTAAATATAATTAGAATTTTTTTTAATAAAAAATGATTACTATAGTGTTGGTAAAGCATATCCTAAGTAGCCAGAAAAGTATGATCTTCAATTCGATTTATTGAAATAAAATTGGTATTAACTAATATGGATCTGCTTTCCCTTGAAAACTCTGTTTAGATTACTCTTATAAGTTTTCTGGAGCTCTAAACTCTCCACCTTGCATATCCTGTTAGAAATCAGATCCTTTGATCCCAAAATAAATTAAAATCTTGAATGAGAGACTGTGCCACATTCTAGATCTGAAAAGACCGATTTTGATGAATTTGATTTCCATACTGCTATGAGGCTATAACTTCTCTTTAGAAATCTAAATATTTAGTAATATTTATCTGTGAGTTAAGTTTCTTTCCTCATCTTCATGTGGTTGCCAGCTTGCTCAAGCTAAATTATGTTCCTATTTTGATGATCATGATGAAAATCATGACTTCCATGCTTGCTCTCCTCTCTTTCTTTAGATGTGTCGCAAAACCTTCCATTCAAAGTAGAGCCATTTCAATAGTTCAAAACCAAAATTATAACAAAAGCCATATAAGCAATATAAAATGTTCTCTCTTGTTGTTTTCTTGCGTGATTACATAATTCAAGAAAATAAATTAAAGTTTGTGAAGCATCCTCCAAAAAGTCCACTACCTCAACTTCACTATAAACATGTTAAACTTTTGCAAGCCTATGCTATCTGGAAGTCTGCTATATTTATAGACCAGATTTGTGTAAAGAACTTACTTTTCTTGCTTGCAAATGATCTGCTGAGTGAGAACCTTGATAGCTAGTTTTGGCTGGATGATCAAATTTACAACTGGTTGCGATGAGTGCTCTGTGGGTAGCCCCTCTCTGTGAAGTCCTTGGCAATTGCTCAGCATGCAATTTTCATACTACTTGAGGTTGGCTAAAATCTGTGGATTGACCCTTTAGTCTAACTCTTCTGGACTTAAGTCGTTGAGAGCAACTCCCTCTGGAAGTGACAGTGTACAGTTTTCAATCAACCGATCTACCCCTGCTTAATTATACTTTAAACCCTTACAAATATAATGCTTCAGTGAAGTAGGAAAGAAGAGGGAAATCGCTCTGACAATACTTGAGAGCAATGAAGAAGTTTTGATCAGGCTTAATATTTAGGCAGTAGTCAAACTCACCCAAACTCAACAAAAGATTCACTCTTCTCTTCATAGATAAAAAAGTTATATTTCCCTCATAATTAGAAAAATCTTACCTTCTCAAAGCCCATCTAAAAAATTGCAAATATAAAAATCATGGCTTCATTTCAGTGCTGAGGAATCTTCTCAGAAAACTTGTGGGAGCTGTGGACAACTCTCGCAAGCTTGAGAGGCTTGCAATCAAACCAAAGCAGAAAGTACTTGCACCTCTAGCACTTCAACTAGATGTACTTTTGAGCCTTCTTGATCTCAAAAATGTTTCATTATTAAATTATATCAATGAATTGCTTAATTTTTTCAAATATAAAAATCTCAGCTTTATTTAATGCATTTTTTATAAAATGTTTCCGTTTCTTTCTTTACACAAAAGCGGGATAGCAAAGTCTTGCAAATCCTCAATTGACTCAAAGATCTTGCTCTTCAAAAGTTCGATAAGCCTCAAATCAGTAGGATGAGTGTAGTTTGAGCCAGTCTTGTGGAAATCTGCTTGACTTCCTGGCAGGGGAGGTGGCTTTGATCTGGGGTCTGACTTTGAGAGTTGGTACTTTCTTGGATGAGGCAAACTGGAAGCTTAAGGGAAGCCACCATCCATCTGAGGAAAATCAAGATCCTCATCTTAAGCTTCTTCCCCCTCTTCTTTGTCAAGCTAAAATCCATAGAGAACTTATTCTTAGATCTTATTCAGTGGTTTGGATTTTGGATTTTAGGTTTTAAGAGGTTGATTTCTAGTAGAAGAAAAGCTTGAAGAAGCCCTAGTATCCAACTAGTAATGATTAAAGTGAAAATTTTGACTCTTAAGCTTTCCATCCATCTCTCTATAAAGTTCATTAGATATAAGTTAATTTTACCTTTGGCCATTTTTGACAGCTTAGTCCTGTGCTTCATTTTCTTCATCGCTAAGATCGTCAATGATCATCAAACTGCTAGTCTGTCTAGAACAAGAAACTTCGGAGATTGATGCAGTAGATGAACTCTGTAGATTTTTATGGCACTACTTATTGGAGCAATCAGCCATCCCCTGAGCGTTTTTTCCGCTACCAAATGCTTTTTAGGGTGCTAAACTCACCTTCTTGTTGGCTTGAAACTTTGAGAGCTCAAGTTGATTACCGATGCTTTGGACCGACTCATTTCGTTCTCTTCTCAAGTACTCAAACTCTTTCAAATCATTTTCTAGGTTCTCAATCTCTTTCAGCACAGCTCCGCCATAGGGAACTCGTTCAAGTTGCACAAAATTGAGTTCAGGAGGTTCATGCAAAACAAAGACTTAAGTAATTATTGATTTGCTTTAAATTATGATATTAAAAAAAGACAAGGAAGTTCTCAAGAGGCCGCAAATCGTGATATATCCTAATGTGGTTAATTCATTTTTATTTTAAATGCTATAAATAATCCTCAAATCTTCAGAAGGTGTGATCTGTTTGCCATACAAAGTTAGTCCACTCATACAACTCTCAAGTTTTGGGTCCATTCCTTCTTGACTCTCATGCTCTCTACTTAAATTTAGCTGAATATGATGACTTACTTCAGGTAAGGAGAACTTGAGTCAACTTATAAAAGCGAGTCTAGATAGTTAACCAACTGTACATCTCCACTTTAAACTAGCAAGCTTCTAGTCTCATACAAAATCCTTCTCAAATTTTCCTCAAAACCACAACCGCAGTCGAATGCCAAATAAAATAAATATGCAACTCGCACACCAAAGTTCTCAATAAAGAGATAGAAAGGTTGTGATACTAAGCTTTTGAAAGACTCCAGAATTGATCTTTCAATTAAAATAATCGATTAGATAAGTTATTATCAGTTTCAATTTGAAAAGTCTGATCTGTTGAAAGTAGCTACTGAACTGCAGTCTCTTTGCCTTGGTAGTGAGTCACTTGCATGAAACTCAATTTACAAACAATTTATTAAGTTATCTCTTCAAGATGTTTCACAAAGCTAATAAGAAATATTCATTAGACGCAGAGTAATTGATTATTTGTAATTAATTTATGGTAGAAAAATTGGAAGAATTGAAAAGTGTATTTGCAAAGAGCAACTCTCAAATGCCTTCGCTCCTTGATTTATAAACCCTGCAAATAGATTAAATTCAAGCTCATTTCAAATCTATCTTATGGTTTACTCTGGGATGATGGAGTTTCACAAGAAGATTGACAGATACACAGAGGCAAAGTGTTAGTACGAACGCAATATGGAAACTTGCATACTTGAGCAACTTTACTTCACTAACAAGTCTAAAAGCATAATTGCTGAACTTAAAGATCTCAAGAATTCTTGCTATTCAGAGGCATTTCAAGGTACAGAGTGGGAGGAAGAGAGTTAAGGTACACTGAAAAACAAAGGCACCAAGGATTTTAAGCAGAGGGAAAGTTAATTTCTTAACTGCTATAAAGAGAAGTTATTCAATTTACTCTATAATGATGAATTGCGATTATGAGAGAAGATAAATGGAAGCTAAAAGGAGTTTGATGTACTTAAAACTGAAATATAAGCCATGATAGAAGTGAGCAAAAGAGAACTTCTTAAATCTTGAAATTTTATTGTCAGATTTAGAAAATTAAGTTAAGACTTTGAATAAAGTAAATTAATTCATTTAGCTTCATTTCTGACTTCTCGATTCTCGTGATTTTCTTTGTCTCAATAGCCTTCATTTAACCATGTGATCTCATAGTCAGGATATTGTCTATAGAGTATTTCCTAAGCGACTTCATGATTTGGCTGTCCGTAGGATTATGAATAGCCGTATATTGAAATCTTTTTGACATCAGATTAAATTTTAATTCTTCCACCTCCGGGGCAACTGATACTAAATCTTTCTCTCTCTTCCAGTTTGTTTAACTCATCCCTTTAGAATTTCTCAAAGATTATAATTGGCCTAATTTATAAATTATTAATTTTTAAAAGATATCCATGTGATAGTGGCAGTCAAGAGAGCCTCTGACAAGTGTTCGAGTAGTGTTTTCAGACTTATCTTTGAGTTCAATCTAAATGTATTTGAAAACTCCGTCAGCATCTATCTTTGAATCAGGAATTGAGTCACTCATTTGTCCTATCAGCAATTTATTTACTAAATATTTTATAAAAATCCTTCATATTATTTTATAAGTTGGAAATTCGATTGTGAGAAATAAAATTCGTAAAATAATGAGCAAGAAGTAAAATGATTCGAGAGGGTCTAAACATCACAACTTCAATTAATTTATACTACCTTTTATTTTAGGTTTAAGCGGTTGAGGGAAATATAAACAACGAACAAATCTTCTTAGCCAACTGAAATTAACTATATATTAATCTTTTTCTTATTAAATTGAGAAAAGAAAATCCCAAACACTTGCAAACTTCCCTCATGATGACATTTCTTTTCATTAAAATAGCATATTAGATCTTAATGATCTTTGTCTAACTTGATGATGCAGGATCAAAACCAAGAACTATTGACTATCAGAGATAAGAAACTATTTCAAACTGCCGCATAAGGGCCTTCTCAATAAAACAATCACAATAACTTCTAGGTGGAAGATCACTCTTATCAGCTTTCAATGAGAGAGCTACTGGGAAATGAAACCTCCCCAGATAAGCCCTATGGTATAACTGTATCCCATGACAGAAACCGAACTGGCGCATTCTTAGTCAATAACACCTTAGGAGGAGGGGGAGGTTTTGGAAATGTTGGCCCCTACCAGGATACGACCTAGAATCAAAGTTTCATAGGGGACTAATAGAAGAGCAAAGGCTAAAGCCATAACGTCAGTGTAACGGAAAACTCAATGATCTAATATGTTCATACTTCTTACAATTAATCAAAGCTTTAACTCTTTATAGTGCTATTTATTTATAAGGTCTGTCTGCTTTTCCAGATAAGACTCTCATCACTGAATTTAATCCAGACTCTACTGTTGCGAAAACTCATAGCAGAAGTCAAAAGTTGTCGAATAAGAAGAAGCCTTCTTCTTAAACAACTTGTAGCAACTTAATTGACAGGTAAGTAGAAATATTTTCGAACTACAAAAACTTTAACTTATAATGCTTGTAGACTCTTATGCAGAAGAAAAGATGAGGGCAGTATTCGGCAAGAAGTTCATTTGGATGAAGTTTCATCCCTTCTCTACTATTAACAACAAGCAAGTGAGAGAGCTGCAGCTAATTTATTTTCTACTTTTGATTTAAATTGGAAGAAAGTGCGAAAGTTATTACCTCATATTAGGGCCATTAGATAGTAAGAAAAAAAAATCTTAAAAGAATTCTTTCTCAATTTACTCAACTCTACTTTAAAGGCTTCTTAATCTCGATTATCATATTGAGCAGGATAAAGTTCGAAGTTCCAAATATGTGATGCATCCCGAGAGCACTTACAAATTTATTTATGACAACATAGTGAACATAGCCTACATAGTGTCTATTTAATTTAAATTATTTAGTTGCTACAATTTATAATGTCTTTCTTTTTCATCCCTTTTGTGTAATTTCTTTACTTTAATTTAATTTCTACTTCAGGATTGCATTTCTCATAAAGCCCCTGGACCACTTTAATTTTTAACAATCCGTGTTAGTGAGGATATTAAACACATCTAGTGGATAGAGTTTGCGATTGACGTTATTTTAACGGTTGACATAATCAAGCAGTTTATCACTGGATATAGAAATAGTGATGGAGAGATTGAGATGCGTTTGAGATATGTTGCAATGAGGTATCTCAAGTCTGGATTCGCCCTCGATGCTCTGGCTACCATTCCAGGATTAGTATCTGCTGAATACGAATTAATTAATGGATAAAAGCTAAACTAAGGATTTAGAAGTTTTTTTAACTATAAATACGTTCATCGCTTCTATTATTTCAAGTTAATCAGGTACTCTCAGATAGCAAGGCATTTTATTTATATGTGTAAGGCTATTCAAGCAGATAAACGTTGCTCTAAAAAGGGTTGAGAGACTTTGGGTGCACAACTAAACTATTGAAAACCTGTTCGTTATCATGAAGTAAATATTGCTTGCTTCATTTATTCATAATCTAGGACCCTTCTATATTTGCTGGTGCTATTTCATGTGCTTGCTTGTTTTTGGATATTACTTAGCAACACAGAGGCTTCGTGGATTAACAACTCTAATATCTTAACTGAGGAAGATAGAGAGTCCTGGCTCTTCATATATGTGACCTCTTTCTATTTTGTCACGACAACTGCAACAACTAATTAAGATTAATCATAAAAGTAAAATGGATCTAAATACAACTGTGGGGTATGGAGATTTTTATGCAATGAACAGCTGGGAGAAGCTATATCTATTATTCTTGGAATTTACAGGCATATGCACTTTCTCAGTTATAACTGGAAATATCACCAATCTAAAGTCTTAGAGAAAGATAGCAGACATCTTGGAAGAAAAGGTAAGATTTAAAAGCTCAATTCTTTGGTGCTTACTTAAATTCAATAGAGATCAGAGATTGAGAGCTTCCTATTTGAGATAGATATTTAAACTCCCAAAAATATTGATGCTGAAAGTATATCACTTTATTCTTAGATTCATTTATTTGCTGAGGCATATGATCATGCTAAAGATTATATCGCAATCTGCTATCTTGAAGGAATTCAAGCCTAGCTATTTATATTCTAATCTTATTTTGAAATCTTTAAGTTTGCTAAAAGAAGGAGGGTACTTTGAAGAACTGCCTCCACAGTTGAAGGATAGACTAGTATTTCATGCTCTGAAGAAGTATTACAACAAATTCTTTTACTTCTTCAACGATTCTGAATGTTTCCAAAGTGCACCCAAGAGTTTCGTGAGGCAGATTCTAGTCAACTTAGACTGTCAGATGTAAAAGACTATCACTTTCTTGTTTATCTAATTTCAGTTTCCTACCAGGTATCAAATTATAATTGTATCTTTAATTAAATGCATCGAGATAGTAAAAGCCAGACATGAGGTTGAGAAACTGTACTTCATCTACAGAGGTTCAATAGGCATAAGACCTGAGTCAGTAAAAGATCAGATGGAGTTCATATTAAGAGAGGAGCAAGGTCTAGGAGGAAGTGGCAGCATTAATGAAATAGGCAACAGATCACTTCAGAAGAAATCATCCACAGAGGATATCATTCAAAACAACCCATTCCTAAAAGCTATCCATGATTCTATTGGAGACGAGAACACCAAGATAGAATCACATTTTCATTTGTATGATTTATTCTTATGATGATATGAATGCTTGGCTATCCTGCCAGAGGGTTCTTTCTTTGGTGATTATTAGATTCTTTTCAATCTGCCTTCAAACTATACATTCTACACTATGGCAGTTGGAGAGACATGGCTTATGAGCATCAAGGCTGAGGAATTTCTCTCAATTTGTGAAAATTTCCCAGACTACATGCAGTTCCTACAGCAGAGAGCTCTACTGAGAAGAAACCACTTCAAAGACTTACTCAAAAAAGTGCAAGAAAAAATGGAAGCGAGGAAAAAGGAATAAGTTGAAGGAGAACACAAGTCTCAATTAGTCAAGCTTAAAAAAGGACTGATTCTAAATCCTGTTGTCAATTTTTATGTTAGACTTAGCATATTCAGTGATTCTGGAAGGGTTGACAAGTTTAAATAAGACCGACTTATGAGTTAGGATTTGACTTAACTTGATCCTCAGGAGTTTCCAGCCTTCAAGATAGACTAAGATATGATGGATATTAATTTTACAGTCCCTATACTCAGAGTAAGCCTTGCTGAATTTTATAATTCCACATAGATGTTCTTGCAGAGGACCGACACAGCTTCTCTAAACTCACAAAGATTCTTGGAGCAGAAGTTTAAGCGCTACAGAGATTTCTTCAGGATTGTGAAAGGGTTAGAGAGAGACGAAGTTGATTTGCTGTAGCTACTTGAGGAATTGACAATCTATGAAATCACTAAAGCACCAATGAAGAATGCGAACTCATAGGTACGTTCTATTTCGCTAACCGATATTTTAGAGCAATCTAATTTAAATTAATTGAAAATGCATTAATTTAATCCCAGTTCCTCAAGTTTGACGACTAAGGATACCTATCCAGTTTCATAGTCAAAAGAAGTCTTACCCACCTTATTTAAGGACAAAGCTAAAGCTCCTGGATAGAAGAGCATGAATACTACTGCTCAACTTTAAAAAGGCATCCTCAAAGCTTTTAAAATATTTGCAATTTAATGAATGAAAGCTAAAGTTGATGAGGACTTGCTTGAGATGGAGAAAGAAGTTAGCAAGAATAGTCAGAATTAGCTTTCCAAGAAACTTAAGTGACAAACTCAATGATGCAAGAAGATAACTTGAAGGGTATTACTGATATGTCGCATCTCACTATGATGAAAGTGTTTAATTGAGAAACTAATTTAAATTTTAAAAGTTTATTTAATTAAATTTATTTCCTTAATTTACTATGAATAATTAGCATTCTCCAGGTCAAATGAACCAAGAGCAGATGAATAGTGCAGCAGATCATGAATTCAGTCATTCTTATTCAAATTTCCTATTTATTGGATGAATTCCAGAATTCTCAGGCCGAACTGCTTAACTCTAACGAGATGTCGCAAAATATAAAGCCAATAGAGAGTGAGCTTCCTCAAAAAGAGAAAAGCAGATTTAATTAGCCAATTTAAAATAGGGCGGGAAAAGGTTCTTATCAAAGACAAGATGATGATGAAGAAGATAAGTACCAAAATAATCGAGCACAGGAAGGCCCCAATGATGATGAAGATAGAGGACTCATCTAAAAGCACAAGAGAGATTTCGGCTCTGTCGATAGCTCAAAGACTGATTAGAGATTTACCATTGAAATTAAGTATTTAACTTTTACTTTAAATAAAAGATTCATGAATTTCGAACGTAAAGAAAAAGCAGAAGATAGCAATAATTTATCCCCAGATAAGACAACTATCCATGTTGACAATCCATTTATGGGAGGCTAAATAAATTATCTATATTCTATTTATTGCTAACAGATAAAAATTGATCCTTAAGGAGTTAAGAACAATAAACCACTAAAGTGTTAGAGTTTAAATCTAATGCTTTTATGTTAGTTTTACAAATGAAACTTAGAATAATAAAGAAGCTTCTGCGAATGAATTGACAAGGAGCAGAAAGCTTAAGAATAAGAATACCGGTATAGACCTGGGTGACACTATGGTAAAAACTGCGAAGCCAAAAAAATGGAGATTGTAAGTTAGAAATTAAAAACTCTTTCATTTCAGTTACATCTCTAACGCTTAGAATTAATTACAATACATTTTATAGTTGCAACTTTCTCAGATAGATAGAGCCCTTAGCTAATATAGATATTGAAGTAATCACCAGTCAAATATCAGATAGCTTAAGCAAGTAAAGGAAGGCTGAGGAAAATTGGTAAAGAGTCAGAAAAATGAAACATCGAAACACTATAGCTGAGAATTTAATAAAAAAGATAATTAAATTAGATATTAAATTAAAATTGAATAAATCAGTGGCAGTTAAACTAACTCCAATTTAAATAATTATTATACCATTCGATTTAGCATTAAATTTTAACAACATTTTATCCTTGCGTCTTTAGTGTGGGAGCGCTCAATCCGGAGTTATAAGCGACACAAGTTTCAATGACGAAAATGAAGGGTGATAGAGAGCGCGCACTTCATATCTCACTGCTGAGAGGTGCTATAAAGATGATTAAAGAAGAAACTCATATTAATTTTCAATAAGCTATCAAATAAGCTGCAGATCAGGGGGTAAATCTTCGATTTCAACTGACACTAAGTTGCAACTCTCCATTTATTATTTTAACCAATCACCGATTTAATTAAAATTCCTACTATAATATAATGAATTTTATATTGAATCATAGGAGTAGGAATGTAAGAAAACTTTTAAAAACATGAACTTCGATATAGAATGAAAAAACTTCTCACTTCAAACCGAGTCCTAAGAGATGGAAGATCCTTTGCTAATTAGGAGAAATATATAATCAGGTCAGATAGCAGACTAAAGCTTCTCTATGATGTTTTCATCAACTTTAATTCCCTTAATGATTTATGATAAATTAATTTGATTTAACTTTGCTTACATCTTAAGTTTCCTCCTCGTTCCATATATGTAACTTACTTTCATTTTTACTTTGGAATAGAATAGCGTTTGACTTGATACCCCTAGAGCGCCACAATCTGCGCTGGTTAGAATTCAGCCTTGATTGGATAATTCTCTCTAACATAGTAGTTCAGTTCTTCACAGCAGCTACTAATGAGGAAAGAGTTTCGCTCAATTCAATAGCAAAGAAGTACTTCCTCGGTTTCTTTGTATTTGATTTACTCTCGTGCATTCCTGGCATTGCAACTTTAAAAATTGTAATTTATTTACCTTCATTTTATAAGCAACAGTTGAGAGACCGATTTGGCCCTACTATTTTAAAGTGATTAGATATGCGCACATTAAGCGCTTACTTGACCAAATTCAAAATATTCAAAAGAACCTCAAGGCTTACTTTTTAGATAGCCAAGAAAGATTCGACAACTTCTTTACACTCTTCAAGTAAATTTCAAAATTGTGTA
>JAJKFJ010010279.1:0-13904 GCA_027382625.1 Tetmemena sp. SeJ-2015 | reverse complement strand
CTTTTTTAAAATTATTTTTCTAAAATGAAAGGTTCAAAGCAGAAGCGACCCATGACCACAGCAAATGTATTCAAATCAAGACCAAGAATTTAATTAACAATTGAGTTTAGGTGGCTTAATTAATTTATACACTTTTATTGGCCAGAAGGTAATAAAAGCAAAGGTATCCTGGTGATGAGCTTAAATAAATGTGTTAAATTGGATGGATTCAATAAGAGTATTTTTTAATTATTTTAAAAAAACTTTAATCTAATTTATGGCAAGTTCTTTTTTATTAAAAATAAGCAGTTAAGAAGTGAAATTTATGTGTCTCTTATTTATGGTATTTTAAGTCTTTTTTTGTTTAAAAGTATGATGATATACTGAATTAAACCTAGAATCAGAACTTTTCAAACTTTTTGGAGCATTCTCAACGCCTGCTACCTATGAGTCCATCCCAACTAAATCAAACAGCCGTCACTTAGTTGCCTCTCTCTCCTACATCCTAGCCAAGCAATATGAACTATGCAACCTTCTTGAAATATATTATATGTATAAATGTTCTCACAAGCTTAGAATTATCAGCAGAGGAAAAAGATTAGATTGCACGAAAGAGATAACAAACACTATCGACTGCCATCACTTTCTAAGTGCCTAGAACATCAAATTCTGCCCAAGAATAGCATGATGCTCAGACAGATGTGTGAACTCGCTTCAACCAACAGCCACTTCCTCAAGAGCCATTTTAATGAATTTGTAAAGAAGAACGGTACTGCAAGACAACAAATTGCTACTCATCATGATTAACTTACCAAGAATATAGATATATTGGCAAATAGTCATTTTTCATAAGAAAGATAGGGTAATTGCAAATTTCGACATCCAATCTCTCTTCTCAGAGAACTCCGAAGGACTCAAGAAGGACTTTACTTTCTCTCCTAAGTCCACAAAGAATAATCTTTAAATTTTATCAGCATTAAAAACTGGATATAAAAATTGCTACCTCATAGGCAAGAACTTAAAATCCTACAGCATTTTAAAACCCACAACTGAATCTCACATCCTCCAAGGCTTCGCTCCACAAACCTAAGTAAAATCCAAACCTTCTACAATCTTTCTTAAGGAAAGGAGGAGGCAGGGGTTATTCAGAAAAAGATGAAAGCTAAAACTAAGGAGGAAGTGAAAATTATAAGGCCATCAATCAAGTCAAAATTCATCTACCAATCGAGTAAACCTACCTCTCTTCTTTTAGAAACGCGAGTAACGCTCTGAATAAATGGTGAATCTATATTTTTGAGATTTTGAATTATAACAGTTCTTCTAAGTATTTGAATTAACCCAACAATAATCAAATATCAGAGGTTCAGTCGCAAGATCAAAAAATGACAAGCTCTTTTCTCGCTAGTAATTATGCTATTAGTCACATTCAGTCTCCACATAATTAAACTCAACACTCTCAGTTTAACAATAAGGATAGGGATGAATGAGTTTTATTTATTAACAAAATGAATTAATGAAACAAAGTCAAATTTTAACAAATAAGTAGTATCCAGCTATCAACCTGACTAAAGGAACTTGTCGAAGTAAAATGCCAAGCTAGATGGAACAGATCTATCTTTTAAATTTTAATAAAGATTAGGAAGAGAAAAGATCCGAGATCTTTATTATAAACTTAGGACGAAACCCCCTTCCTCTTCTCAATATAATGATATACTTTTACTTGGATTAAATTTTTCTTCAGCAATTAAGTTCGGAGTAGTCGCAGCCGAATCCTGACTAATCTTAAATACAAGCTTCTAAGTTAGATGAAGGGATGAGTATAGACGATGAGTTGATTCAAGAAAGTAAAACCATCTTGAATCCAAACTTTGCAAGCAACTAAAAGCAAAGGAAAGCCCTTGCAAGATAGAAAGTTTAATCAGCTCACCCATTCAACAGGAAAAACCAATAGCAGTAGATACTCAACAGAACTCAAGTCTTTACTCAATAAGGCAAGAGGACTAAGAAAAACTAGCCTCAAATCAACCCACTTTCTATTCATTAGAGAGCTTCAAAAATTGCAATCCTTAAATTGATCAAGATGATTTTAATTTTTCAGAGTAAGATCTTAATGCAAGGAACTTTGTATCTTCATTCTAAGGGCTTAATATTCAGGGCGAGTAAAGTGAGAGCTATGAAAATTCTCAGACTAATATAATTCTCAACAAGAACTTAAATGAAGACATCACTATACTCTCTGGGGGAGAGAATATGAATACTGAATTTTCAGTGACTGGTGCAAACATGGAAAAGTCTTTTGCAGAGAGGAATAAATCTCAACAAGGGAATATGTCGCCGATTAAGGTCAAGAACTACCCATTTTACAAGATAAGAATAAAACAGAACTAGGATATGACATTCTCAGCTAAGGCCACACAAATGCAGGGACCTCCAGGGTCTTCTTAATACTTTCAGCATGAGACTTACAGGTCTACAGCTTTCAGTCCCTCTAATTATATATAAATTGATTTATAATTAAACCAACAGAACCAAACAGGGAGCAAACTTAGATTTCAGCAAAAGTGGATTAAGCCACATTATTGATGATCCTATATTTAGAAACTTTAATATTTTTAAATCTAACTATAGAAAGAAGGAAAGAATTTTTATTTTTTTCGAGAAAAATAAACATCTCAGCAATTTCATTTAATTGAGAAAATTAATGTTTCATATAAAGTGGTAGTCAATACCTTACAATAACTTTTATAGCTTAATTTTAAGCAGTAACTAGATTAATAAAGATTAAGAGGGTCTGAATGCTTAAGGAAACTAAAGAAGATCTCTAAAAAGTGCAGGGAGATAAAGAGTATATATGAATAATGAGTCAACTGCTTTTAATGGCAAGATGACGTCTTTGACTGCAAGAAGAGCCAACTTTAATGATAAAAATTTAATAGAAAGTAATGCCAGCATTAGGTTTAGGTATAACTACCCTGACAAAGAAAAGAAACTATCCCCTCAGAGAGATCTGTAGGATATAGATACAGCAGATGAGAATTCTCCCAAATGGAACTTTGAAAGAGAGAAAACTCTGTTGCTTAGTGACAGTTACTAAAATATCAATTATATGCACAAATACATTTTAAGATACTACAGAAGTTAGCTAGAGCAACAAGTTAAGTCTTCAGTAATCAGCAGTTTCTTCAAAAATAATGTGCGATATGATTTGAACTCCATTTCTGGAGGAGCTTCTAAACTGCTTTAAGGAGTAGACTTTGTGGCTTCTAGTATGGATATTCTGAGAGAACACTATTAAAGGAACGCCTAGAAAAATGGAAACTATAAAAATGCTGTAGGTTCTTAGACCAATGAATTCAATTATGCTATTTCTACGAATGACTCTAAGGATATTAACCTAAATAGAGCTCCAGGTCATATTATCTAAGAGGCTGACACTATCAATGAAAAAGCAACCACAGACATTCCTACCGCAAGTTTACTCAGAGACTAGCAAGCGAATTTCTAAAGCAATTCTCTGATTCATTTATCTTCTGGCTCTCTGAAGCAAAGCAAGGAAGCATTGAATCAAACCCTTTCACTTCAAGGATCTCATTTCCATTTATAGTTTAAAATCTCTTTTTAAATCTTAGAAAGCTTTAGCAGAGAGGCCTAGTGGATCACAGACGAGAATTACAGCGAGCTAGAAACTTTTGATTAACTTGGACATGACTAACATAGATAAGATAAAGAGCGTTTATCAATCTTTTTAGCAATATCTCGCAATTCATATTTTAACAGAATCTGAAAACGAGGCAATATGCTCAGGCTAGATCTAAAGGTTCTCTCAGAACTAAAGCCCCCGAAGAAAAACCCTTAATGATCTTCATAAATTTAAGAATGAGCTCCTAGAGAAGCATTTCAAGAAGGAGCAATAGCTGCAAATTAGAACCGATGATAAAGAATTTGCAAGCTTGAACGAAGATTATTCTAATTATACTGTTAAGATGACTTAGCACTGAAAGATAAACTATTGAAAGAACTACTGCCAACAACAGCTTAGAATAAGAGAAAGAGGAATAATCTAATGGAGCAAGTAACATCTCCCATAAATTATCCACTATCAATTAAACAGCCACTAACTCCCTAGAATGATAAAATTCCTAACAAGAAAAGAGAGTTGCTTAAGAAGCATTAGGAATATCTGCTAAGTAAAGATCCCACTATACTCACACCATAAGATTTGGTAGATCTAGAGTTACTTTAAAAAGAACAGTAACTCATAGATATCTGTCTTGGGAATAATCCTTAGAAAGTAAAGGTCGATCAAATGTATGTGAGCTAAAAAATAAACAGTCTTATAAAAAGCGAAGATGAGTTTTTGAGCTCAAGAAATACGATTGAGTAAAAGGACATGAACGTTTAGACTTCGAATAAGATGACTCCAGTTCATCAGCAGTTTTATATTGACTATGGACTTGAGAGGTTCTGTTAGCCAAATGCTACTTTACATCAAAAGAACTCCTCCATCACTGACTAGAATGTTCTGGGTCAAAAGTCTCCTCTAAGTGAAGAGGACAGATAAACTATAAACAAGCTATTGAACGGATCGGGAAGAGTTATGCATCTTTAGAATATTAATGAGCAAGTAAAATTAAATAAGATGACATAGTAAAGTCCATAGAATGGCTTTTACAATAAGAACTAAAGAGATAGGGGATATCTTATTCATGGTTTTGGCTCTGGCCTTTAAGTTGAGATGAATTAAAGCTTTGAGAGAACGAGATAGTAGCAACAGAAATTTATGATTAAATTTCCCTAGACTGAAAATTATAATAACTAGTAACCATACCAGAATGATATAGATAATGAAGGAGGATAGCAATAGTAAATAATGTATTAAGCGAGGGATCAGTCTCAGAATAACATCAACACTTAAAGAATCGAAGAGAATTCATTTCTCAACTTCCCCTCTCAAAATTTTATGTCTAAACAATCAAGGATAACCCCACTAACTTAAAATTTGAAGGATTCCCACATTTTTTAAGAGGAAATTCAAGAGTTCCAAGTAACAAATAGAAATAATGAAGAGGACTATCAGAAGATTGTATATTTAATAAAAAATTTATCATGTGAATAAAGATTGCATTTTCTATGAGCGGTCATCTTTAAAACCCATTGGATCCCTTGCATAGAGATATATAAGTAAGAAATAACAACAACCTTGATTACAAGGGTAAGAGTAGCTTTACTTAAAATAGCTTACACTTGAGTAAGTTTAGACAGCAGCCTTAATCTCCAGACTCATCTGCTCAAAATTTCATAATTACATTTCTTTTTCTCTATGCTAATTAGAAGATTCCAAACAAATCTGGAGTTTAAGAGTAATCTAAAAGCGGAAAATAAATTATACCCATCAGTTAAGCCAAATAATTCTCAGGAAAGAACCAATTATCGAGGACATAATACTAAAGAAGCTAAAGTCAGTCCAAAGGAGGATAATCAAGAGCAAGGTCTAAAATAAGCAACTAGTCTAAAAATTAATAGTAAGTAAAGTAAAAGTAAAGTAAAATTTTAGGAATGTAATTAATAATCAATTTCTTAAAACAGCACTTATCGTACTGAATTATAAAATCAGTTATTATCCTATGTAAAGTCTAAAAATTAATCTAGACGCTAATCCATGACTAACTAAATGTTTTCTTCAAGAAGAGCAAGCGAAAATATCATTTAGATATCAATCATTAATTATTTTAAATACGGATAAGAGAGAAGATGTCATTCTTCACTAAAGAGAAAATGTTATTGTCTCTGGACTTAACTCAGATTTGTATGATGACAATCATAGAAAGAGTAACTCCAGACTCAGATTAAGCCATCAGCAATAGTTAAACTGATTATATATTTATAGAAAGGGGATTTAATTGTAAAAGAATTCGAAGTGAGGGGGTCTCGAGCTCATCTCAACAGAACTCCGCTATAATATTTTTTTCATGACTATAGCAAGCACATCCTTTAGTAGTTGAAGCCTTGAGCAAGGAGAGGCATGACTCAATCCTTATGGGGACACAGTAAAACTAGGAAATAAGGAAGTATTTTAACAGGTACAACTTGAGAGGAAGCAGGGGCTCTCTTGGCATTTACTAAGGCAACAGTGACGACATGGACACTAATTTTAGACCAGTATAGGACTAAATTTCAATTTTTAGATTCGATTAATGATCTTTGAATTAATTGATGGTGGCTAATTGCAAACTGGGGATTTGAATGGAACATTTTACACAAACAGCGGGATGCACTAGTTGCGGCATCTGTATTAGGGCTGTGAGATTGTTGATAACTTGGAGCATACAGATATTAAATTATGCTACTTTAAGATGAGGAAATTAGCTACATGGAAATGATTCGTCTGAATGAGTAGATAATGTTGGCTGAGCTGATTCCCACTGAAAAGACACTTGATATCATCATTATATTTATATGATTTTATTGAGAAGAATTTACAGCAAGCATCTTAGCTTCACCACCCCAGAGAGGATAGTATTAAAATGGACTAACTTAAGTTAGATCAAACCTTACCCAATAAAGAAACCATTAAAACTAATAGTCTTTAGGACAAGCAACAGAAAGGGTAGAATAATAATCCAAAGCCAAAGATATACTTAACAGCACAAGATATGAGAGAAATGTATGCCAATCAGAAGAATATTTTCTTATTTTTAAACAGCTACTCTAGTGAACTCTCACCTATTTAAATATAGTTATAGTTTTCAAATAGACACCCTCCAACTTCTATCATAATCATCAGCTCACTATTGTAGAAGCTGATGAACAGGAATAAAATCAAACTCATCAAGAAGCTAAAGAATCACATCAAATCAGTAAACTAGATGCACTAACTGAAAACGAAAGTAATCTCAAATTAAATGCAAAATGGACAGCCAAATAGGACTCAAATATTAGTTGATCGTAATTATAGCTCTTTCTAGTTAAGATATGCCTTATTTAATTTCTTCAATTTAAGATTTTAATCATCTCAAACTCCAAATGAAGGACAAATTTTTCAAGAGAAGATTTTATTGATTAAAGAGGAAGTTAATTTATTTCTAAATTAAAGCATACCTCCCCTAGAAATGAGTTATGTAGCAGATGACGGCGCTTGGGCGTAGAGAATTCATTAGGAAATCACAAACTAGCATAGGGCCTTAGCTTAAATATCTCAAGAGAGAATCTTTGAGGGTAACCTTCAAAACTTAGAACCACCCGCAGCTCCTTATGCCATTGTTGTCAACAATAGAAAAAGAAGAAGCAAGGGCTCCATGGGTGGATATCATTTATATAAAGACATAATTGATGTGTAAAAATTGCACACTTCTATTGCAATAGTTGTTACAAGATGATCACGATAGAAGAAAAAACCTGCTAAATTTGCTTTATAGTTCTTAGAATTAAGACTAAAGCAATTAGAATATAAATGACACAGAATCACAGCAATAAATTAATCAGAACAAGTAGTCCTCCTTCTATCAATTATATATTTGAATCAAAGATTTTAAGACAAGCTTTAACAGTTGAAAATTCAGAAGAGGGAGCAGTCAATTCCTCAAGACAACAATAATTTACTGCTAGACCAATTAGCTAACCTTAAATAGTAAACTTATCAATAGTAGTAGGCTGCTGGATTAAGCAGCATAAAACTGGATTCATTTGATTTTAGCTTGATATTGAAATAAATTTATTGAGAGAAAGAATAGAGACTTGTTTAAGTATGAGATCTGTCACAGGATGCTAGAATTGAATGGTGATAAAGTGTCTAACGGTCTTTTGCAATATGGCTTTTAAAATAGCAAGCTCAGAAGCTCTACTAAAGACTTTTCTCACAGACTGAATATTATATTTATATTAATCTAAGTTCGTACGCTTTCGGTGGACGGACAAGTATCAGAGAATCACCTCTGCGAGCTAATCTTTTGAGTTAATCAGTTGTGTTCGACAAGCAAATCTAAAATTAAGTAATTGAAGATGTCATGTTAAACCACTCACAGCCTAATTTGGAAGTCATAAGACAATAATTTATCCATATTCATATTCTTAATTATTACTTAAGAGAGTTTCAAACTTATACCAGACCTAACAGCAAAGCAGGGTATTAAGTCAGACCTGCCACAAGAGAGCATGGATTTAGAAAACCTCTCAGTCAAAGAAGATAAACCATATAAGAGATGGCTCGCTTAGTCAGACTGCAAGGTAGCATTTAATCCCTTTTTAAAAGGTTATAAATTTAAGTAAGCACTACTTCAGCCTCAAGGAAGTAAATTGTTCTTTCAGATGCCGCCATGAAATAAGAAGGAGTTTAGAATGCTAATGAAGATATCGATATGTATTTACTTATTTTATTACGCTATAATAATGATAGTGGTTAGATTGTGCTAAAGAAAGAGAAGGAGCCAAGGTCCCTCTTGGCCGCTGCAAAAGGGAGGTTTAATGAGGACATGGAGAATGAAATACTCTCACAGCGAACATCAACTAATTAAAAAGCTAATCTCAATAAGAGAAATCTCAAGACTCTCCTATATATAATTATTTGTAGTAAACTATTGTTTCCTAGACTTGCATGGACAAATTTAGTATGATTAAAGTACTAAAAATGATTAGAAAAGCCAGAAAACTTAAATCTTAAGCGAGATAAGATCTAAATACTCTAGCCTAAGATCATAAAGGCATTCAAACTTAACCCAACGCAAAATGCAGGATCCTTTGAACAAATAAGATGATTCCAACTAAGTTTAGTTAGAGGCAAAAGACATAGATACTCACCAATCATTGATTCTTTATATTTATAAACTTTTTATCTTAAATTTTATTGAATAGAATTAACAAGCTCAAACATCTTCAAGCAATAATTTGAAAAACAAGAGTCGATTATCTTCTGCTGCTCAAAGAGTTCTTGGAAGTGTGGAGTCTCGATCAGACAGCAGAATTAAAAATCGGGTGATGGAAGCCATGAGGAAAATGAACAGAGACAAGAGAGGATTCATAGAAGAGAATATCCTCGCCATTGCTAATGGAAAGCAGACTAAAGAGGAATATGAAGAGCTAATCAGGAAGATATGTTGCCTTTGTTTCTAATTATTTTTTAAGATCGATGAAGTAAGAGGATTTAGAACTAGCAAAGAGAAGCATAGTCTCAAAGAGGAGAGTGACATTCTAAACTTTGACTCAGAGAATGAAGATTAGAATTCTCTTATCCATAGTTTCGGTGTTTTATTAGAAAGGATAGCTTGATTTTGAAGATGCAGGGTAGTATAAGTCATTCGACCAGGCTAAAGCACTCACTTCAAATATCCTCACTCAAGAAGAGTTAGACCTTATCAACAATTTTGATAAGATTAGCCACTACTGTTGTTTATGTTTTAAGAATGAGCAAGGCGGCGCTTCAAAGATCCTTAGCTCCTCAGTTAATGTCAAAGATTTAGGAGATAATGACTATGCAGACAAGTAATATTTGTGATATATCTATCAGAATAATTATAATAAGAAGTTCAGGAATCTGGAATAGCAGCTGGCCTAAGAACAGCAGCAACGCAGAAAGCTAGAAGAGAAGGTGCATGAACTGTAGGCTAAGTTCATGAGAAGGCTTGAGGAATAAAATCCAACTGGTCCTCTGTCATACTCTACAGCGGTGACTGCTCCATCTGAAATATCCACTTCAACTTTTGCTAGAGAGAAATTTTCGCATGCTTTTGATTGTATTGTGAGAGAATGAATTTAGGAAGTCGCAAGGAAAGTTCTTCCCAAATTACAAGTTGACCGCTGGGGATGGAAATATAAGGTACGCTCGAGAAGGAGAATAACGATGGGGAAGCGTTGCTAGAGCCAAAAATAGATCCATGGCATTTACAGAAGATGAAGAATAGGATAGAGATTTAGTTAAAGTCATGCAGGAGAGAGCTAAGAGACTCAAGGAATTGCAGAAGGAGTGATCATTTTTCAAAAACTCTTCGATGAAGAAATTCCCTTTTTGCTAATAGAGAATGAACTTAAGATTAAATTTAAGTTTAAACTTAATAATTTAATTCTGATTAAAATATCGCTAAATCAATGGAGTACTCCCTAAAAGAAGCACTTGTGAACGATCTCGGCCCAAGTCAGTCCTCTCTCACATATATTTATTTTCTATTCCTTAATTATGTCCATTCTCTGTTTTAACTGACTTTTGTTTAGCTTTCAGCGATGCTGTGGTGATCGCCAACTATGAGGCTCTCCACTTCATGGAGACAAGGAAAAACGATCAGATGCTAGGAGGCGGGATGGGTGGAGCTGGTGGGATCTACGGATTCAATCAAATTGGAGATGAGATGCGGTAGAAGACTGAGAAGTACCTCAACAATAAATATGATGCCACTTTGTGAGTGATTATCATATATTACAAGTTTATGGTTTTCGACAGGAAGATCATCAAACAAACCAGAGAGTAAGATACCTGCCAGGATGTGAAAAGTTATGAGCAATTTCTTGATTTTGAGCATTTTAGCATTGATCCAACTTTTTATAGAGAGCTACAGAAGACTGTGAGCACCATTGACTGGGATGTCTCGCTCCTTTGGAATCTTGTGCCTAGTAGCTACGACGAGGCTGTCACTCTCATTCCCTCTCTCAGAGAGTATGAAGAGGAGGCAGTCAACCACATGATTGAGTACCTCAAAAAGCACAAGTCTGTTCAGTGAGCTATCCTCAACAATGACACTTCAGTTCATGATTGAGAGACCTGCCTCTCTTTTAAATAATTTGAGAAATATACAAACTGCTGCTGCTAATTAACTTTGATTAAATTATTGACTTCTTTATTAAAAAAAACTAATGGCTTCTTGGGAAGACTAAGATATTTACAACTTTAAAACTTGAAAATTTGATTGTGTCATCTTGTTTGAAACATATTCTACTTTGGTTAATGTTTATGATAGTGGGATTCATCACTTGCGCGCAGGTTAATGAGTGATGAGTACATTCATTTTGGCCACGACTTTTTGGAGTTGCTCTAGATTAGGTCTTACTACATCGGGTGCTTCTGCTATTACTTTGTTAATATACTCTTCAGTAACAGTTGAGTTGCTCTCGAGCAGCTTAGCTATCTTAGTGAGTGCTCTGTTTGTGTCGTCTATCTATGTTTCCAGCTTTGCAACCAGGGCTGATGTCCTATCTTGCTTAGACTTAGTGTCCTAGTCCTGCTCCTCGTTGCTCAATCTTTTCTTGATGGATTCATTCTCGTCATCAGCTTCAAGTAACTCTTCTGAAGCTTCGCAATTCAATGTTAAGAGAATGTAATAGTTATTTGCTATTCTTCATGAAGTAGTAGTCGTTGTTAAGCAAGAAATCAGGCACCCTCACTTTTTACAAGCCTGTTGAATCTCCGACTTGATTCATCTGTACCTGTTGGTCATTCGAATTGTCGAGAGGATCGGATGGAGGAGTTGCTCCATTTATCTAAGTGGTGCTGTTATGTTGATGTATGCCTTCTTCAGATGCCCTTGTAGGAGGTTTCTAGCTTTTATCATCATCTTCTGAGTCACTGCCAACACCCTGCTCCTCAAGATAGATCATTCAAATGCAAAAGAGCAGATATGAACTTCAATAGATACGCTTGATTCTCCTGAACTCAACTCTTCTCATCTTCGACCTCTCAATGTAGTAGTCTTTGATGAGAGGGAACTTTTCGAGTAGATCTTTCAGTACCCCTTTCTTAATGCACATAGTCCTCGTCTCCTTATGGCCTGTGGTGTAGCACTCACCTGACTTAAGCTCCAGTAGGATCTAAAAGTCTCCAAAGCAGGTCTGACTAGGCAACTTAAAGTACTCATGCTGCCACTTCTATCTAAGAGAAAGCATGACATACCCAGTCTCGATTAAGTACAACTCTGGGAATCTATCCCCTTTCTTCATTATAACTTAGTTGGGAACGTAGATGCGACAGTACAAATTACAGATGAAGTAGCTCACGAATTCCTTAGAGGCTCGGAACCCTTTGTCTTCGTCTAAGAAGAAATATTTGAATCTGGATTGGAAGTGAGAGAAGACTTCATCAACGATTCTGAATCTTAGAGAAGGCTTGAGCTAATCAAAGAAGTCATATCCCTCTATCAACATGTCGAAGTCTCTTCTACACATAAAATATGACTATTCCATTATTCTTCTCAACGAACTTTCAATAAACTCCTTGACTTTATCGTAAACAGGTCTGGGAAGTGACTTGTCGTTTCTTGAATTATCTAGCTTCATCAGCCACAAGTCTACTTCCTGAATCTTATCATCAATTATATCAGCTGCTCCATCATCTTCATTAAGAATTAAGATAATTTAGAGCTTGAATTTGAATTTTGTTGATGCTTCCCATGATGAGAGCGAAGAAAGCGATGCCTAAGAACTCAACTGCCATTGTAAACAGATACTCTTGATAAACCACTCCCTTTATATCGCCATACCCTACTGTAGTCAGTGTGGTAATTACCCAGTAAAGACTGGTTATGTAAATATCTGCTCTTGGTTTATCGAAAAATCCTGTGTAATGAAGCCAGCTAAAGTCCAGAGAGTAACCTATCAAGATCCATAGGCAAGCAAGCAAGTGCACCATGAAAATCAGAGTTATCGAAAATGAGGAAAAGAACTCTATCTTCAAGAAAGTTTGCCTGTTGAGAGCCAGAAAATCTGCAAACTTATAGGTCAAGTTTTTCTAAATGGCAAGCATAGAGGAAAAATAGAAAACTCTAAAGCATTTCAAGAAATATATGTTCTTGTTTTAGAATGAGAGCAGTGTAGGAATTGAAGCTACTATATCTACAATAAGAAGAGACTTATGTAAAAATAACCCATTTTAATAAATAACTTAGCATAATCTAGGGCAATTTGCCTGTAAATAGGCTTAAGATCTCTTGCTGGCTAGTATTCTGTTTTGCTTGAGTAGGTTATCAAAGTAACCAGAATATTCAGAGTAAATATGATGTCAAAGGCTGTTTCTGCTGGTCTTGTGAATTTAAGAGTACCTTCGATGTCTGTGCACATCCTATAGAAATTGATAAATTTAATAAATACGAAATGAGAAAGCTGTTTAATTCTATGTTGTTTAAACTTACGTATAAGGAACTAGTAGGATTTCTCCAACTGAAACCATAAAGATGATCAAGTCCCAAACTGTCTTTAACCTGCTCTTGTTTGGCAGAAGAAGCATCATTTTGAGGCATCTCTATCGCATCATCTCTTATCTCAACTCATCCTCTTCTAACTAAGTTTTGATTTGCTCCTCATGTAGCCACTACTTATGAAGAGCATCGTAATCTTCCTTCAAGTGGTTCTTTGCGAATTCCTTGTAACAGTCTTATTGGCTATGGAGATGATTAGCATATTCTTTAGGGTCTTACAAGTTCATTTTCTTAAGATGAGGCCTGATCTTCTTTTAGTAGGCAAACTTCACCTTTTAATGCTAACATAAAGATCATTATTTTTGTAACTTTTAGCGAGCAGTTTTTGCGATTTCTTTCCTTTGCTGCTTAAGTTTATTTTCAATGGCCATTTTGCGTATCCCTTCATGAAGAGTTTCAGCCTTTTGCTCTTGTTCAGGCTTTTTTCGGCAACTATGGCAGGATAAGTTAAATTTATGCAAAAATGAGTTATTCAAAGATTGAATTTAATGTGAGGGTGGCAGAATCATAGAAGAGAGAAGATTTAAGAAGGCGTTTCAATATGCAACCAAATTTTCGCAAATTTTTTAAGGATTGACTTACCATAAGAGGGTGCTCATTATTTTGAACTAATCAAGAAATAATTATTCGAAATCAATTTATCTAACAACTCACTCGAAGAATTTATTTGTCCCATCAAATGTAAAAAAGCAAGAGAATATAAATTGGATTTGATAGAGTGATTGATCATCACATTACTTATAAACCAAATATTTT
>JAJKFJ010010277.1:0-13908 GCA_027382625.1 Tetmemena sp. SeJ-2015 | reverse complement strand
GAGAGTATAGTGCGCGCTGGCACTCTCAACATTTTTGCGATGGAGTTGATGTTGAGAACTGGCTATTACTACTGATAAGGGTGACTACATCCATATCTTAGAGTCAAAATGAAACTGAGATAGGATGGATCATATAGTTATTTTTGAGTAATTTCGCGTTTGACTCGCATGATTAAAAGTATTAATAAAGAAATTAATTATACACAACTTATTTTCACTTTCTTATCATATTATGGGGTTTTGAATAGTCTCAATCCTGAGTCAGTCAAGATGATGAAGGATCTCTGTGCTAAGCTCGGAGTAGATTAGAATTCCTATAAAAATGGATTTAATTTTCATTTTCATTAGAATTTGGAACCTACTTTGAAGGCTAAGGAAATAATAGAGAAGATGGAGAAACTAGAGACACTCAAGAATACTCTAAATTCAGATAACTAACAAGCCATGTTCAGGATGAGCAAGTTAGAAAAGTAGGTATAGTCAAGAGATAAAGTACAAAAGCAAATGGCAGACTTGATGCAAAACATGACCAGTTAGCAGATGCTCAGTTAAAGAAATAGAGATTTATCTTAAAATGGTTCAGAAAACTCAAAGAAGAATTCATGAAAGCCTGCTATTCTAATTCTTAATATAATTATTTCTTTATTTTTCACTTATTTATTTCTTACTCTCACTTTACCAAATGAAAGAAATTAAATTTTTATGAAAGTATTATAACTTAAAGTATTTTATATATAAAAATATCTTTAGCATATGAATCTTAATCCATATTTGCTTATTATTTCTGAGGAAGGTAAATTATTTCCAGAGGCATATTTAGAAAATAGTTGGTTTTATATGGACTTAAAGTCAAGGTTTTATTTCTCAGTCTCAAAATCTAGTAATAAAACTTATTAAAACTTGTTTTAAATTATCTTGCCACGAAGATTCAGTTTCCTAAATATAATCTTGCGAATAGAAATTTTCCTCTCTCTGTTTGAGTTACCCATTTAACCTTGAGTTACTATTGTCTTGTCTTTATGGTCGAATCTTGTTATTTTAATTAGATTTGCTTAGATTTGTTGAAATTGCTGTGTTGTTGAGGATCATCCGCCTACTTATATCTTTTATATTTATGTTCAATCTTTCTTTATTATTAGTGGTCATGTTTTATTACGGATCTCTCAGCTGCGGATTCAGCTCGGGCAACATACCTGATCCTTTGAAGTCTATCATGGTCTGGTTCCCTCTTTGCCAAAATAGAATAAACTAAATAAACTTAATTTTTTTTTATTTATATATTTTTTTGCCTGAAGATATTCATCTGTTCCTGGCTTTTAAATTTGCCAAGCGAAGCGAAATCCCTCTGCTAATTATGATAAGAGGTATAGTCTCCCTAACTTGTAGAGGTGGTATGTTTATTTTACCCATAGAAAGTTTGATTATTCGCATCGCCTGCAACTGCTATCCCTTAACTTAATCTGCTCTGTCCTCTTTTATTGTTGATGCTCTGGCTTCGAAAATCCTAAGTAGCATATCAATTAAAAGAGAAAAAGATAAAGTGAAATATTTTTAATTTGCTAGGGTCTTTTCGAACAGAGTGGGAGGAGCCTTGCTTATGGAGTAAAAGCTTTGTTTTTGGATTTTCTCAGCCGATGACATCATAGAGCTCTTGAAGGATTTCTAGTGCCCATTAGATTAACAATTTAATTTATTATAGATGCGCTCGAGACAATTTAAGTTTCATTATACTTTTCTGCTTTGAAAATAAATATAAGAATTTATATTTGTTGATCGTAGAACTAAACGTCATATTACTTGATACAGTTTTCTGTTTTTCTCTTGGATTGTAAATTACATAATAAATTTAGTATTTTTTAACATAATTTTATCACTTTATAATAATAAACTTATTTTTGTAAACAGTGATGAGTTATTTTTACTAGTGCGCTTAAGTGGGGTTGGGAGGCTGGTGAGGTAATTTGATGTCATTTTGCTAATTTAGATGCTGAATGATGAGCTACCTCCTCTTGTGGTTGCTGATTTGATTATTCTTAAGTGTTTGAATTGCTGTTGCATCCATCATATAATTTAATTTATTAGAAATAGAAGAAGTAGGATTGAACCATCATCATAATCTTAAGCAATTAAAACTAGAGACCAATATTATCTTGCTTTTTAAAACTATCCACACACTAATTACAAATAGGGCAATTATCATTTTGCACTGTAGAAAAATAAATCATCAATTCATGAAAAATATTTGTTTTAAAATAATAAAGTTCAGAATTCAATGGAAAAGAGTTCAAGAGATCAATAAAGAAATTCAGAGAACCAATCTAGCATTGACAAAGGAGTAATCCTTGAGGAAAGAAAGTTACTGCCAATCTATGAATTTCAGCACAAAATAGTAGAGATAATAAAACACAACCTAGTAAGAATTCTTTCAAGCTATAAAGAGTGTGCTTTAGTTCTGTGTAGTCACTGGAGAAACTGGTTCTGGCAAGTCTACTTAGATCGCTCAATATGTCATAGAGAACTTGCAATTATTAACTTAATTTTTAACATGAGTTTGGGAGACTTCAAAGAAATGTCGAATGAAGAAGTTAAAGACACACTGCATGCTGACTTTGAGATTCCCTCTGCTTCTTCAAATATATTAATTTTTCAGCACATCCACATAAAAGAAGAAAGGAACTAGTCAGAGTGGTTGTGACCTAGCCAAGAAGAGTGGCAGCTATTCAAATGGCAAAGAGAGTTTCTTACGAGCGAACTGCTTAACTTGGGAAAGAGGTTGGATATACAATTCGTTTTGAAGACTGCTCTGATCCAAATGGGAGAACTCAGATTAAGTATGTGACAGACGGTATTCTAGTCAAAGAGTGCTTAATTGACCCTGATCTCAATGACTATCCATTTTAAGTAGATAGATGCCATTTTAAATTGAATATCAAGTGGTAATCTTGGATGAGGCTCATGAAAGGAGTTTAAATACAGACATACTATTCGCCTTAGTGAAGCAAGCAGTACTCAGAAGAAGAGGCACTCTTAGACTGGTTGTTACCTCTGCCACACTTAAGACAGACTAGATAGCTAGGTACTACTTCGCTTTCATCAAAAGCCAATTTAATACTAACTAATTGGAAGAAGGGAAGAAAGGGGAAGTTAAAAAGGTAGAAGACAATGACGACTACTATAAAATGGTTGCTGATGAGGAGAACAAAGAATTGGTCACACTTAAACTAAGCACTGAACAGTTCAAGGACTATGGAGGATGCCCGGTGCTCTCAGTAAGCGGGAGGTGCTTCCCAGTAAGCATCTTGCATTAAGAAAGCCCTAAGGAGAATAGAGTAGACACTTCGGTTAAGATAGCTATTAGAATACATCTTACAGAGCCTGCTGGAGATATTCAAATATAATTGTAATTCTTGTGTTCCTGACTGGATTCGAAGAGTGCGAACAAGCAACGAAGATGTGCTTTGAAAAACTGTGCGAGATGCAAGAGAAGAGAGGAGTTGCAGTGCCGCCTATGATGATTGTCCCATTCATTTAATATCCATGATTATATTTTGTAAGTCTTTGATTATATTCTATTGTATGGAACTTAAACTGCAGAGCAGCAAGCCAATGCTTTTGTGAAAACCCCAGAAAACTGCAGAAAGGTAATATTTTAAACTCTTAATCGTTTTTAGATTATCTTTGCAACTAATATAGCAGAAACTTCTTTGACAGTGGCAAATATTGGTTACGTGATCGATTGCGGATTTGTCAAGCAAAAGATTTACAACTCTCAAACTGGAATGGTAACAATATAGTTAAAGTATATAACTGTTGTAGGAATCCTTATAAATAGTTCCAATAAGCAAGGTGCAAGCTATTCAGAGGACAGGTAGAGCAGGTAGAACCAGAGAAGGCAAGTGTGTGAGATTGTACTCTGAGAAATTCTACAAGGAACAAATGCCTGATTCAACTGTTCCCGAGATTAAAAGGCTTACTTTCTTATTACATTATTATTTAAGGGTGAACCTGACTAGCACAATCCTGAATTTAAAGAGCATGGAGATAAATGACGTGATAGGCTTTGACTTTCTAGACAGACCTGAACTATAAACTATTGAGGATGCCCTTCGCTAACTCTATTACAATAGATTAGTTTATTATTTATTACTTGGAGGCCATTGACAAGCATGGAGAGCTTACAGCTCTTGGAAGGGAGCTGAGTTAATTTCCCTTAGAGCCTACTTACACAAAGTCTCTGCTGACTTATCATCTTCCACAAGCAAAGTAATCGTCTGGCAACTTCACCTTCAAGAGCAACGACATGCTTGAACTGGTCTCTATTCTATCATCTGAGAACCTTTGGGTTGGAGTTAGTCGCACAGATGAAGAGAGATAAGATAAGCTTGAAGAGATAAAAAGAAAATTCCAAGACAAGAGAAGTGATCACATGGCTCTAGTCAATATTTTCGAAACGTGGTCAAAGGAGTCTCCTCATTCATAATTTATTTTATCATCTTATATTTATAAAATTGATTATAAATTTTCCTTAATGATATAATTAATTGGGCTTAAATTATCAAGAAAAGTGGTGCTTCAAAAATTTCCTGCAAGGAAGAGCTCTAAGATAAGCACTAAACATCAAAGACCAGCTCAAGGATTACATCTTCCTTATATTTGATTGATTACTTGTAGAAAGTGAAATGGGAGAACATAAAAAAATATATTCCAAGACTCAAGTTAGTCGAGAGTAAAAGAAGCGATGAGTTATCCCCTCGCACTTCACAATCATCAAAAGAGTAGAACTTTATGAGACTGAGCTATGAGGAGAGGTGTCTGCTTTTGCGTTAAAGCTTGTGTGCTGGCTTTTTCATGAACACTTCTCGCTTCGTACCCCACAGCACAAAGGAAGGTAGTTATTTGACAGTCAATGAAGGTCTGATGGTGAAAGTGGACAGATAGAGTGTGTTTAGCATTAGGAAAAATTATCCTGATTGGGTTATCTTTACTGAGATCACTCAAGGAGGGGGCTAGAGTTTAGTTTTAAATATACTCTATATTATAAAGTGGTGGAACTGGTCAGGGGATGATGAGGATGGTGAGTGAGATAGATCTTCAGTGGGTTTAGGACTTACTACCCCGCCTCAAAGAGATAGATATAAAAGCCCTCTGTGGCAAGGCAGAAAAGAAGGAGTCCACAAGCGATAGGAAACTTGGTTAAAAGGTATCTGCAGATTCTCAAAGAAGGGAAAACGCAGAAGCAGATAGCGCAACCAAACCCTAAACCAAAGAAGATAAGATCAAAGCTCTCTAAGATAGATACTTGAAGAGGTAGAAAAAGTGAGAATGTTGATATCATTAGAAATTTAATTAGAGTTCAATAACTTTCCTTTTACTTTTTATTTATAATTCTCAAAAATATCTGATAATGAAAGTAAGATATAATTATAGATTGTTTGATAGCTGGAAATGGTAAAGAAGGCTAAGATGAGAGAGTTTTGCTGCGTTAGTATAAACATGCAAAACTCTATTCTGAACAACGTGCTCACCTCTAGAGGTAAGAAAACTATAGTCATTTATTGTTCAACTTATTTTAGGATGGGAGCTGAAGCAGGAGGAAGTTTTAGCTCTTGGAAATAATCGATAGGAGTAGGATCCCTATAACAAAGTGCATCCCTATTTAAAAGTTGACTTGCTCTGGGTCAACTAAATGTAAACACGACTATCCTTTTGTCATTTGTATTAGGCACACTTATAAACTATAACACACATCCATAGTTAATACATATAACTACTTCTAATTTATAAGTGATAAGAGTCTTATGGACAAGCTGCTGATGGTGAACAATTTGAAGAACGTAGATGTGATTTGCGATATGAATACTGTCCGCGCTCTTTTCTTCAAAGTGCAAGATATGTTCATTCAGCTGGACTCCTACATTTTGGAGAGTTACAAGCTGCCCCAGCAGTTTCAAGAGTTCCAAAGGAAATTTATCAAAGACCAGCAGACTATAGAAGTCCAAAATAAGAAGAAACAAGAGGAGGAGTTAGTCAAGACACTTGGACCCCTCAAACTCAACAAGAGCAAATTCATCCTCAAGCTTTCCAAGTTAGATAGTAGTAAGAAGCTATTCAACCAACAGAACAGCCCTCCAAACATCAGCATCAATTATAAGCAAATATGTATCTTTTTAAATTCTGGAGACACATTGAATTTCAGTTAGCTGATAACTTTGAACAAGAAAACTTCAAGTAACTTATTGGCTGAGCTCAGTCCAGTCAAAAACAACCCACTCAATGAATTGAAGACAACTAGGTCTTTTAAAGGTATTATGCCCATTTTTTTAGGTCCTAGTTGAGAAACGATCAGATTCAAATTGGTAATTTAAGCCAAAGAAATCAACTCAAGGAAAGCACGAAGTCGCTAATGTATAGACCCTCTATAATCAATCTTGATAAAGAATAATCCCCATCAAATAAGGAAGGACAGACAGCAACTGAAGTTTCTACAAACATCGCTGATCAGAAGTACCTCTGGGTGCTAACCAAACATATATTCTCTTGTTACTATAGGTTTAAACTTGAGAAGGGTTAAGACTCAGCCGATAAATCTGACTCTTAGCAAGTGAGAAAGACAAGCTTTGTAATCAATCCTCAGTCAATTAGTGACTTGACTAGCTTTTACGATTTCTTGCCCTGTACAGTACAGAGAAAACTAGCCAAGCCTCTTTTATTCAATAAGTGCAAGGTAAGAATAAGTTTTACTCTCACCATTTTTTCTAATAGACTCAACTATCTGTGTTTGTTCTGATTGAGGAAATAAAGCCACTCAAGATTTTCATCTTCAATCAACCGATAGTCAAATTTAAAACTGGCAATCACCAGATCGGTTTCAAAACCAAGTATAGGTTTGAATACGACAAGTTCATTGAGATCTTGGAGAACAGAGAACTGCATCCTATCAGCTAGTACAGCATCAACGGGATTAAGAGAGATGAAAGTCAAGACGTGCTTTGGAATTAGATCAGCTAGAAAGTCATAGTCACTCTCCTCCTTCTCAAGACTTCAATGCAGTTGTAAGAACTTCTTCCTTATTAAATGTATTTTTAGTATCTAGGATAGAACTTTCTAGCTACTGCAGTTTAACTTTGCAATCGATGAAAACTTGAAACCTTGGCTGGAGAGAATCAAAGCCGACTTGAAGTTTGAGTTGAGAGACAACATTTTCGACAGTCTGAAAGTAAATCTGTTGAATGAGACTCTGCGCGTAGTGGAGTTGAAAGTTAAGAATTACAAGCGGTTCCTAAGGAAGCAGCCGGTCAGACCTCTTAATCACGAGGACTCACCTGCTAAAGCTAAGGTCACGCTTTAGTAGCTTGAAAATGCGTAGATTTATAAGAGACAGACTATCAAAGTTAAGGACGCTTTGATAATATATTATTATATGTTCTTTGTAGTTGGCTAAGTTAGAAGAGATGCCACAGGCTTTTTATCTCTACAAGCAGAGGAATGATCTTCTCATTAATAAACTGCGCAATTAAGACTATGAGAAACTACTTGAGTTTTAAAGAGACAAGCAGAAGGATAGAACTGTGCTGCAGATGAGTGAACGCTAGAAGGAGAAGATCAGATAAAACATAGCCAAAACCAAAAATCATCTACAGTTTCATGTTAACCAGCACTTCAAGGATCAGCTAGTAGAAGTTAATCAATATAAGTAGCACCTATTTATTTAAGATATCTAAAGGATACTGAACAACTCAGACTCTTAATCCTTCTTAGAGGACCTATTCTTAGTAAAGAAGATTGACTCTCATCTTTTGAGTGAGGGTTTCAGGATTCTGTACTTGAACTTCCACAGATAGAGCATCGACCACCTCATCAAAGCATACACCAGTCTTTAAAGAATAGTTGATTATTAATAAGAAGATATCATAATTTTAATTTTGATTATGGGAAGCATAATGAGAACAAGGTGTTCATTACAAGGCACTTCATGGCTTTGCTCTCTGGGGACACTAATCCTAAACAGTTTCTGAATTTTGTAAAAGATAAACTGAGGGAGATAGAAGAAAGGGAGACCTAGCAACCACTCTCAATTACGATAAACTAAGAAACCTTCATGGTCAATAACTCATTTATAATAAATTGCTTGTAAATAGCTAAAAGGCATAGAACATCCTCACCAATCAAAAGAATATTAAGCAAAATCTAAGTCTCTCTTAGAGTAGAATTAAGGAGGAGGCTATAAAGCTAATTTATATTAATATATTTAAGCCGTAGTTCAATATAAGCGTGGATCATTTTGACTTGGGGACTCCTTCTTTCAATCGGTCTCCCATCGCAAGTAAAGTGGTTTCTTCATCTAAGCTGACTCAATTGAGGAATATCAAGTCTCCTATTAACATAAACACATCCATCTAATTAAAACTCTTATTCTATTTAAGCAATTAGTTTCACATTAATTTGGAGGGAGCAGTGCTTTTTAAGATTTGAACCAGCAAAGTGAATAATTTGTAATTACTTTAAGTGAGGAGTTTAAATTGGATGAGGTAATTAAGCAGTACTTCGAGGCAGACAAGTCCCTCACTCAAAAACAAATCAACAGATATATGTAAATTAATGTAAAATTATATCCAATTTTATTTAAAGATAGATCTAAAGTAGATGAGAAGTTTAAGTGATATGTGATTTGCTAGATTAGTTTACTAGCAGAGGATGCAAGCAGCATACATGAGAGTCAAAGGAAAAGCAGGCTCAGTAAAAGGAGAAGACTACAGTGCTCAGCTCAGTTTGAATTCCAGTTTCAAGAACTTCAAAAACCTAGACAGTTCTTCCTCTAGTAATATAACAGAGGATAGAAGTGAGAGAGGCCACAAGAGAAATATCTCCACAAACACCGACTAAAAGGTCATCTACGGCCAGGGCAAGGACATCATCAAGAACAAGAAGAAGCAGCAGAAGATACTACTACACTTTTACTTATTATTCTCTTTCTAAAGAAAGACGAGATGATTGCCAGGTTTGAGCAGAAAATTAAAAAGGACCAAGCCAGACTTAGCTCATTAGAGGTCATGCTAAAGTTCCCACTCACTTAGAGGAGCGTCCAGAATCAGCCATTCCACAGTAGAGAACCCTCTAAACGCAACTCAGATTTATTTTAGATAGAGGGAGTGAGGTAGAGTATGAAAACTCCTAGAGGAGCAAGCAATCGAGGAGGCAGGATAATTAGAGATCGAGTGATGGGGATAAGATGAGGAGCAGTATGATGATCAACCTTCAGTTTAAGAAGGTGCTAGCTGATCTCAACTAGATTCATGACCAGGACAGACAGAGCAAGAGAAACAGCAAGTCCATGAATCTGCTTGGTCAGTTGAATAAAGGGAGGCAGCTCCCTTCATTAACTCAAACCACAAAGCTATAATAATAAAATGAAGATGAGAACAGCAAGTCCAAGAGCAAAAGTTTCCTGGATCTCTCTTCTATATAGGGAAAGTTTTAAAACTCAGTGGAGAAAAAATAACCTGAGTTTAAATTCTCGAATATGACTTTTGCAAACGGAGAAGAGTCGTTTAAGAATAAGAGGAATCTCTCTGCCCTTATTTTAATTTAGAAATTATTTTGAGACCACAGGGAGAAATTAAATCCTCTAATAATGACAAGCAAATCTATGAAATTAAGGAAGAAAAGGCAGTTAATAAGCTGCTCATGTCATCTAATAAGAGTATAATTATTGACAAGAGAGACATTAAAAGTAACCCTCTCACATAGAGACAAGAACAAACAAATTTCAAAGTAACTTAAAAGCTTAGCAAGCATATCGTTTCTAAAATTCCAAAACTAGATAAAGAGGAACTGCTAAATATAAATTTCACGTTTTTAATTTTATTTTTGCAGGTACAGTTACCTAAACTACCGCAGATTGGTACTCAGAGAAAGCATCCAAGAAATTTAGATAATCAGTAGAGTCAAGGCTTTAGCCTTGGGGAGCTCTCAAAGACCTAGAAACTCAAGCATCCACATTTGCATTAGAGCCTGGAAAATATTAATCAAGATTTCACATTCGAGAAATCTAAAAGAGGAGAGTAGTAGTCTATCAAGCAAGACTTTAAAAACTTGGCTTAGATTGCAATATAAGAAAGAGACAACTTCTAAAACTAGACTGCTTAATATTCTCAAGCAGACAACGAATAAAGTCATCAAGGCATCAATTCCAGGATAATGGATGCGTTCAAGAAGCAGTACAGCTTTATTCATGTTCTACCTTCCAAGAAAAAGGGTATTAATGATGGTGAGGCTGATAACTAGAAAGCTTAATATCTTAAGAATATTTTTTAAGCTTTTGAAGATTTGAAAGATATAAGACTATAAATTGAGGAGGAGATCAGCTCCATCAGTAGTGAGAATGAGTCTTTGGTAAGCGATGATTCTAAAACACCCAAGACTTTATTTTTAAGTAAGAGGAAACGAAAGTGGAAAAGTAAGAAAGGAAGTACAGATTCAAGTAGCTATACCCCTTTAATGAAGTAACTAGGAAGGATATAGCAGATGAGTTTGCCACTTTAGATGAAAGGGACATATTCACTCTGGCTATGATAATCAAAAAGACCTACAGCTTTTTCAAGCTTCACAATTTTAAGAGATGACCACTATTAAGTTCATTTGATTCACTTTATTTTATCATAAATATTTTTAATAAACAGATAATAAATAAAGTCTATATTTTCTCAGGAGTAAATGATATTATTGTCAAAGTCATTTTCAAATTATTCCTAAGTATTTATTTTGAAACTAACTGCATATCAATTGAATACCCTTCATTTTTTTATTAGTTCAATCAAGATTTAATTAAGAGTCAGTAACGAGATTATACCGAGTTTGAAATAAATATATTTAGGAAATTATAATTAAGTCTTTTGCATTTTTTTCTGGGACAATTTGTAATAATCTTTTTATTCTCTAATTAGAATTATTCAACTATATTAATTGATATAAAAGGAGGATATTATAATAAATAATTCAAGAAAATTAAAATAGTGTAGTAATTTATAAATCATTTTCTGGTTAAACAAGTTTAACTTATTTAAGCAATATGTTTTATAGTTTCCAGATATGCATTATCAGAAAAATAGGATAAATATACTTTTGATCTGCAGAAGTATCAAGGTATCTATAATTTAAATAAATAGATAATAAAATTTAATAAGGGATAAATTGATATTTTAATTTTGAATTCCCCTATGATTTTTGCAATATTAGAAATTAAGAACTTGGTCTGCAGATTAGTATTGTTCAAACATTTGTGGGAGTGCTGTGGAACATGTCTACGATGGCTTTCCTCTCCTAAGGCGTTATTTCAGGATGCCAGATATCAAATATCAATACTGATATTCTAATGCAATTCTTATTTACTGCTCTTTCATGGGTGTCACTAAGATTGCAGGCTTCATGCTCGTAGGAGTCATCAAACACCATGATCTCGCCCTCCTTCCAAAACTTCATCTGCCCTCCCACTCTGATGAAGCAAGCCTCGTCTTGCTCTGGCAATATTAAAGGCAAGTGAGCTCGAAGTCGGATGTTGCAGGGACCGAAGTGAATAAAAACTTCTACTCTTTAATGCTATAGTGATTATTGAGAGCAGTGACTGGCTTCATGATGGAGATGTAGGAAGAACTAAAGGGCACATTAATCATAGGTCCATCTCCTCTCTTCGTCAGCTCCTGCAATATTCTGTTAGTGGCTGGCATCACCTTCGCAAAGTTAGGGTTGTAGTTTCCATTCCTAATGAAGGGTAGCTTGACGCACTCGCCCTCCTTAGTGTTGTGCATGGGGTCAACTTCAAATGATTAGTGAGCTTCCTGCTCGATCAGCTCTCTCCTCGCCTTATACTCATCTCTGATTTCTGCAAACTTCTCTTGAAGGAACTTAGTAAAGGGGAAGTCTTGTGCATCATGCCAAGGCTTGCTTGTGATTCCTGGGAAGTAGAACAGCTGGGGGTAGGGTCTGAATACGTGAGAGGAAGAGGTGGTGGTCTTCAGGATTTTGCTGGGAAAGAGTCTGGCTTCACCTGGCATTTCAAATTTATATCTTTAATCAAACAATTACAAAAACTAACTCGCTTCAAAAGATATAACTAAGCTCAAATCATTTCAGGAGAGAGATTCCTTTATAAATCACTAACAACAATCTCATTATGATAACGCCACAACATCAGCAATTAATGTTGAGAGAATATAAATTTAATAATTCAATTGACAATTTAATGTAAGAGTTTCTTTGAAGTTATAAACTTTGTTCAGGGGAGGCTGCTACTCAAGGGAGAAGGAGATAATTTTGAGAGGAGCTCCCATGGAGGAGTGCTACGTCTTCAGATCAGAGTGCCAGTTGAAGCTCTTTGACGTGGACTACCACATTTTCCAGGGAGCTATCAAGCGATTTGGCTACAGAGATAATCTCAATGGAGAGCAAATGAGGGCAATTATAGTGAATCAAAGATTAGTAGAATTCAATATAAAGTGTTTCTATTTATGTAATAGAAGAGAGATAAAGTTAAATGTGGAGGACATGAACGAGCAGAAGCATTCTCCATTTGCAATAGTCTACAAAGACGAGCATTTCTTCTTTCTTGAGAAGAGACACACTGTCTACAACCTACTTAAACTTGGTTTCCTTCTCTGCAAGTTCCCCTCAGTTGAAGAACAGGAACTTGAGCTGTGGCTAAAAGTTAAACCATTTATATCTTATGGCATCTGATAAATCCCAGACTGGACGAGTCGATACCTCACAGTTAAGTGGAATTATTCCTTAGAGATCTGCTCTACATAGCTCTAGACATGAACATCAACTTACTCAAGGCGGGAGACGAGTCAGAAGATCCTGACAAACCCAAGGCACTTAAATATTTAGAGGAGGCAATTGAGAAACGAGAGTTGTTCATCACTCAAAGAATGAAGCGATTCAAGACTGAGTTTGTGACCAGAGACTAATTAGCAGAGTGCATGAGAGACTGCTTCTTTAAAAGCTACAGACTTAGACTAGCAGTCAGTGGCTGCTAAGCTGGCTTCATTGATTACGGCTCTACCCAAAATATTTTACTTAAATAAAGACGGTACAAACAGACCTATCAATTTGCAATAGCAAGCATTGCCAAAGTTTAGATGAAGATAAATTCACAATTATTTTCTTAATTCCTTTAAATTTGCTTTTTTTAAAGCAAGGTTGAAATCAGTTTCCGCAGACTCTGATGAAATAAAGAGAGCAATCTATATTGATCTTCATAATACATGTGACTTGTTAAGTAAGTTCCTGAGTTGATATTCTCTTTCTCTTTAGTTATTTAGATTCTTTAAATCATGGATATTCTAAAAGCTTCTCGAAGTATTAGAGTCCAAGTTGGTCCTTTACTACTCAACTCCTCCTGATATAGAATCATCTTACCTCTGTGAAAGCAAGTTATTAACCTAAGTCATTTAAGGTAGTCTACTCAAAGGCTCCACTGAGGAATAGTTTAGAATGTTGTTATGGGATTTATTATAAGGGTAATTTCCCAAGCCTAAAAGACCCTGATTCCTTCCTCTCTCCAAATTAATGATAAAGATATTAGTTATCTATAAATTGTCTTGAACAGGGAGTTGCCTTGAGGTGACTGGAAGTTAGTTGCTATCTTCCTAGTCAATCTTGTAGGTTGAAATTATCCTATCAATTTCATTCTTCTTCTGTGGGAATATTACACTCTATGCGTAGTTTTGAAAGTTGTACATCTTAAAATAACTCAATCATAACAACTAATTTTTCTATTGATAATTTGATCTGCTTTTCAATTGACTGTCTGAGTCTTTGGACATATCGCTGCTGCTCATTTACCAAAAAGCTCTAACTTTGGTGTTTATCCATAGTTGGAGGAAACTACTCACTCATCAGTTTCTAATCTTA